>SJYA01002771.1:0-14683 GCA_006410615.1 Neotragus moschatus
TTTACTTGCTATTTTTCCAAGATGTTACTAATACCCATCTATATGTAATTTAGAAACTTATTTTGCACAGTACTTTCATGTCTGCTCAATTAACTTTTCATCAGTGAAGTACTATTGTTTATTTTCAAAAATTCTGAAACAATATCATTTTAAACCTGGAATTCTATGATAAACCAACTATCAGTCCACTGTGAGGGCAGAATTAGAACATTTCGAACATGCAAAACCTCCGAACATTTATTACACATGCAACCTTCCTTGGAATGTTATCCAAAAATATGTTACAGAAAAATCATGGTGCAAACCAAGATAATGAAAAGTCTAACTCCCTCAGGCAGGTGGTCCTATCAGAAGAGAGATGAGGGGAGTCCAGGGTGATGATCAAAGCAGAGATTGGCCTCAGACCGAGGCTCCGGGAGCTTTTCTCTAAGAAATGAGGCTCTAAAATTATTTCCTGCCCTCAGCGGTTTTGAGACCTGAGGACAGTTTTCCTCTCACATATCAAATAGTTCTCTTCCTTTCAAGAGTGAAGGAAAACAATTCACTTTACTTCGGACATCTGATCACACAGGTCTACAGGTTTCCTCTCCATTAGGAATGCTGTTGAGTTGGAAAGTGTTGGTCCATGGTTTCATCTCTGGACCCACTTTGACCACAAAAGATGAAAGAAACCAAAACCANTGAAGGAAAACAATTCACCTTACTTCGGACATCTGATCACACAGGTCTACAGGTTTCCTCTCCATTAGGAATGCTGTTGAGTTGGAAAGTGTTGGTCCATGGTTTCATCTCTGGACCCACTTTGACCACAAAAGATGAAAGAAACCAAAACCAAATTCTTTTCACATTAAAAGTGATTAGGCCCCCATGGGATTTGGTACATGAGTGTTTGGACTTAGCATAAGAAAGTCTTCAAACATTATGGAGGCAAAAAAAAAAAAAAAATGGCCAGAAAAGCATTTTTCACAGATTTTGAGTCATTTGCTGGGATCTATGTTAGGGTTGTGAGATATATTAAAGAAGATACACACAGACCAAAATAATGCCACTAAATTAAGAAGTGTTGGGTGAAGTTCTAGTCCAGAGTGGCTTTGAATCAGTGAGCTTTTGCAGTTGCACATTAATTGGCTATAGAGCTAGACTTTATACCAATTGTTCCTTTTGGTGATCTGCAATTCACTTACAGCCTCTGCCAAACTCAAAGGATGCCAAATAACATCAGTTATAAAATGCAGAAGAATATTTAAGTCACTCTTTTTTTGCACATTGGCAGGCATCCCTACCTAAAAAAAAGAAATTAAGTAAGATTTTGCCAGACACTCACACAACACTGAAGAAAATTCTTTTATTTTTTAGCCTTTCTAGAACTGGTCACTTACAAAGCTACCCTCTCCTCTCCAATTATTTTTTGATAAAAATGAAAAGCTATCCCAGAAAGCACTACTTTTCCATATTTGGGCCTATAGTCCATTGAATTTCACCAAAGCCCTCTCAGTTCCTCTGCTTTTTCCAATAAAAGCCCTTGTCAGCAGGAATATTTATTTATGATTAGTTAAGAGGCTTCCCTTACTTATTTTCCTTAATGTGGGAAAACTCCCAAAGGAGTTAAAAACTAAGAAGTAAGAATAAAATCGGAAGAGGCATATATTAATCATAAGCAGTGAGTCATACGGATATGATAAAAAGATATGTCAAATGGCTGAGCACTTAAGAGGTGACCTCTGTAAACTGTTTAGAGGAGAGGGCTGTGAGCCACTCTGTAATCACTAGGACTGACAGAATTAGAGGTCAAAACCCAGCCAGGACAGCCCTCCACCCACCTCACCAGCCCAATCAGAGGGAACACAAAAGAGCACTTTTAATTCCATCAGTCATCTCTCAACTGACATCTCAGTACCCCAAACAGGATAATTTAACAAAGCTTTGTAAATAGTGAGGAAGGGCGATTGGAAAAATAAATGAGATCTTCCACTCATGCAGAAGCTCTAATGTCATCAACACCTCCAAAGCTCTTTATTTTCCTTATTTACTGGTTTGCTAACTGGAAGATGCATTGAGGCAATCAAACCTTTTAGAGTTAGAAATCTCTGGATAGCAAGGCCAAGAAATACATTTCCTTTAGCTATATAATCCCAAGGTTTTAGTGTCTTGCCTAACGCTCCTAACTTCAAAGGTTTAAGAGACTGATTCGTGCCTTTTGGAGCCCACCCCCTCCACACGCACACCTGGAAGAAGTCAAGAACTCCATTTAAATTTCTTCTCTTTCAAAACTCTTCCCTAGATTGTCCTCCAAAGGCACAGCTGAAGTTCTTGGTTGCCTACACTAAGCCCCAATTTTACCTGGATAACCTGCTTCCTCCAAAAGCCAAAGCCTTAGCCAACCTTCCACAGCGATCCCATCACCTTGTCATTGATTGGTTCATGCGGTTGCAGGCACTCATAAGAAAGGACTGCTGAGGTTTGCCTGGGAAAGGCAGGCTTTTCAAAAGACATACAGGAAAAAACACCCACATTTTCTCTGAGTCATGTCTGGAGGTGATGCCTAAGGTTGGTAGCCTCTTGTTACCCTCAGTGGAGGTGGTGCCAAGAAGGTCACAGAGAAGCAAAGTCAGAGCCTAACAGTGCCCCAAATCCACCCTCCCTCAGGGTATCTTCTGATGTAAATTAATGAATCTCCTTGCTGTTCAAGCCAGTTGGGCTGGGCTTTGATGGTCTTTTCAGCAGATGGTCTTTTCAATATTCAGAGGGTAGATCCACAGGACTTCTACCCCGGGATATTTCTCTTTGATCTTTGCTCTGTTCTTTGCTAATAGTCTCACAGTTCTCATCCTCAGGATATAATAAGTGGTTAAATAAATGGAAGGGAAAAACATCCCTAGGCCAGAACACTCATAAAATTTCCTATAACATCATCTGAAATAGGGCCAGATTTCCTGGAAAAGAAAAAAAACCTCAAGATATATCATTGGGGAAAGTTGGGGAACTAAGTTATAATAATCACTAATGATTTCGAGTAGCATCCCTACAGAGTGAACTTATGGGCAAGAAGCATTTCAATTACTTCCATTAATGTCGGGGGGTTTAAAGAAAAAAAAGTGACAATAATTCTTTTAATGAAAGAACTATCCAGAAGTCATAGAATTAAGGATAAAGTAAGGAGGTATAAATTTGCAAAGAAAAAAAAGCAAATATAACAAAAATAAGCATTCTCCTCTAGCAAGAGAATTTCATAAAATTTCCTTGAGAAATTTCATTTTAAATAAATCACATTTTAAAATCACCAACAGAAAAGGGCAATAAACAACTTAATCACCAGTTGTATATCATCAGCATTAAAATCTATAATTTATGCTTCTTTAAGTGCACTAGAACATGGTAGGGGTGTCTACAGAGAGCTGGACCAACTGGGCACTGGCAACAAGCCTCACAAACCATTATGTATAGAATGGGCAAACAAAGAGGCCCCACTGTATAGCACAGGAATCTATATTCAATACCATATGCTAAACCATAATGGGAATACGAAAACCTGTACATATTAATTTATGTATAGCAGAATCACTTTGCTGTACAGAAGAAATTAATGAAATGTTGTAAACTACTTCAATAAAATCAATATCTAAAAAACCATACAGTAGGGCCCCAACAGTCAAAAGTGGCGTCAGGGTGTCACGGGTTTCAGCTAGTTGCTGGGGTTCAAAGCATCATGTTGGGAACAGAAGACTGTGACCTAACTCTCTCCCTGCACATCCTGGAGCATCTGGGTGTCATTCGGCTTTCTTTCAAACAGATGAAACTGACTCTTCAGATGGAATTGATAAAGTGAAAGACAGAGTCTAATGTGGTAAGAAGCTGTTAAAAGATTAGCATTGGCTTTGGGTGGAAAAACAATTATGCTGAATTATAAAGACATCTGCCACACACTCAGCAAATGATCAGAGAAGCCAGATTTTCCTCCCATTTTACTTCCTGGACCCTTTTCCATTTTCAAATAGAATACAGTGTTCTGATTATTGCTTACATGCATTTTCTTTAAATAAACTCAAAACAAACTTAGAAAGTCTGATATTGTTCCCTACAGAACTTCGTTTTTCCCCCAATCTCTTACCCAGCAGGAAATAAAAGTGACACTCTCTATTTCTATAGGGTTGTACAGCGTTCAAGATCCTTTAATGGGCACTCATTTGTTGAAGAACATTCACACTTTCATTTGCGTTCATTTGTTTGATAAAAAACAACAGGCTTAAGCTTCTTGCAGCTCTACTTAGTACAGTTCTACAAAGACAGGGTGTGCTTTCCTGTCTGCTGACCCATTTATTCATTCATTCATTCAATAAGCACTCATTGCCTTCAATGTGCCAGACACTGTTCTAAACTCTGGGAACCCAGCAGCGGGAAAAGAAACGGACAAAATCACTGTCCTCCTATCACTTACATCCTCAAACACATGATGACTGTTTTGCATATTTCCAGGTCAGTTCAGCTCAGTTCCGTCGCTCAGTCGTGTCCAACTCTTTGCGACACCATGAATCGCAGCACGCCGGTTAGGTTTAAACAACTTTTGGAAGAAGCAAGACCCAAAAACTAACACATGGAGATAGGTTACTGCTCCACAGTATGGGCAAAGTTTATTAATTCATTAAAGGAAGAAGTCAAGCTCCTTTGAAGTATTCCTTAAGTAAAAAAGCAGATTTTCCATTCACCATAAATCCAGGGAAGAGTAAGGACCATCACAGTATTTCTCACACCCATTCATCACACACAGGTTCCTTATGAGCATATTACACTTGTTTTCATAACATGTCAATAAAATTATCTAAATTTTCCAGACTAAACACATACACACACACACCCCTCAGAGAAGCGAAGTGAAGTTTGTTGCCACGTTTCTGTGAGTTACCAGATGATGATATGCTTAGGACGGTAAGCAGAGAGTAAGCATTCAATAAATGTCACCTGTTGCTATTATTTCACTAAATTTAAGCTTGAGGAAAACAAGACCTAGAAAGGCAGCTTGCCCAAGATGCAAAGCTGGTTGCTGATTGAAGAGGGCCTTGGCCTCTCCAGGGGCTCATCCTATCCAGTCTGTTCTGGAATTAGCCAGACAACACCAGTGTATCCATGCCACCTAGAGCACACTTCAGTAACAAGAATGAATCTAGTATCCGTCAGTCATAAGCTTAACCACGTGTTCCTTTAGAAATGCAACAAGCGGGTTCTGGAAACACTGGACCCTGGCCACTCCTTTGATGGGGGAAGCCCGAGGTCACAGCAACAGACAGGCCTAGAGAGGATGAAGTTTTCCCCTGGGAAGCCGGGGATGCCCCAGTAACAGATATGCAAGCGTTGAGACTCATCTGGGGCTTTCACTTTTCTCTAACTTACTAGACACATGTCCTCAGAAGGAAACAAGGAGGAAGCTGGGCAGCTCCATAACTCCTGACACTTCTGAGCCTTTTCAGGCACAGGTACTGGATTCTGTCTGAGGAGAATCTGTGGGGACATGAACAACTGGGGAGGGAGAATGGACAGACACAGCTGCTGCTGCTGCTGCTTAGGTGCCAAGTCGTGCGCAACTCTTTGCAACCCCATGGACACCAGGCTCCTCTGTCCATGGAATTTCCCAGGCAAGAATCCTGGAGTGAGCTGCCATTTCCCTCTCCGGGGGATCTTCGCCTCTCCTGCATTGGCAGGCAGATTCTTTAGCGCTGAGCCACCTGGGAAGCCCCTGAAAGAAAAAGTAAGCATCCTCATTTCNATGGACACCAGGCTCCTCTGTCCATGGAATTTCCCAGGCAAGAATCCTGGAGTGAGCTGCCATTTCCCTCTCCGGGGGATCTTCGCCTCTCCTGCATTGGCAGGCAGATTCTTTAGCGCTGAGCCACCTGGGAAGCCCCTGAAAGAAAAAGTAAGCAGCCTCATTTCAGAGGAAAACCTATCCTTCCCTGAGTCAGTTCAAATCAGTCATCTGAAACAATCGACCTACGTTAGGAGGCTTCTCTCCCTGTGGATGCATCCACTATGTCAGAACTGCTGATTTGGAACAAGTGCTGTTCTCCCGGGTTTGCTTTAATTAATAGAACATTTACCCAGTGTGACAGAGGCGTGGTTAGTTAGCAGGGTGACTTTTTAGACTGACCTTGCTAGATCACATAAGGGAACTTTCGGGAACATTGGGAACATTTACATTCAAAGGCATCCTTTTAATTTAAAAAATAATAATAAAATAAAGGCCTCCTTTTCGAGGCTCCGCACAAAGGTGTTCACAGCATGTGCCAAGGACAGTGCGTGCACACACGCGCAGACACCCTCTGGGCTACAACCACCCCCCAACAGAGTCTGCTGGGAGAATTCCCTTGTGCACCGTCGGCTCCAGGAGGAGTCTGCAGTGGAAATGACTGTAAGAGCGGTGATACTGCTTCCTTGGGGCTGGTGGAGCATCAGCTGGCCTCCTGAAATGGCCCTCAATGGTCCAGTCCTCAAAGGCAGACTGAGGGTCAACATTCCATTTGTTTCTGATATCTGACCATAGTCGGTTCAGTTTCTTGGCTTCACTCTGGAAGGGCCATCAGAGGCCTCAGAGCACTGAAGCCTCACCCTGCTCCTCCTTCCACTGCTTGGAGGCTGTTTCTATTTCCCTGAAAGCTGGATGCTAGATAAGGTCTGGCTTTAGTTACAAAACCCAGAGGACCCTAGAGAGCCAAGCGTGTGTGCCAAGGCACTCGGACCCACAGTCTCTCCATCAAGGACCTGGTTGCAACTGCAGTCTTTACAGTTTTGGAAAGAAATCTTGCTCCAACGCCAGAAAGATCACATGAGGTAGATTTATTGGTCAAAAGTCTAACGATAAGAGGACTATGAAATCTTCTTAGTCTGTTATTTAAAAGTTGCAAAAGCATTTAGCATCCTACTAATGATAAAAGCATAGACAAAAGTTGAGAGACTCCGTTGCCCTCTGTCTGGAAGTCCACCCATGAGTGCGGGGAAGGCTCTGAAGCCTTAGGAGAACTGTGTCTGACTGACGACCCTCTAGGGACACAGGTGAGAGATGGGCTGAACCCTCCTTGAGAGTCACTGTCTCCCAGCAGCCCCAAGTCACAGAATAACAGAGCCGGGCGCGGCAACCTTGGCAAAGGCCCACAGTCAAGTTCAGGAGGAGGTCAAGAATTGTGCAGTGCACACCACCCATTACAGGCTATTTGTGGAAAGTCTAATGTGTATTTTTCTTAAAGGGCAACCATATGGTGAGGAGATGAGGCTAGAGGTCTGATGTTTAAAGAATCTGTATCACAAACAAATAGAGGAACTGCGAAAGGGGAATTTCACAAATATGTAACTCACAAGGAGACGTGCACAGATGGCAGAGGAAAATGGTCTCTATGGAGCATTAAGCTAGGTCACTGTGCCCAAGGTGACAGAGCAGTCATAGCCAGCTACAGCAATTCATTTCCTGTCCTACCGACCACAAATTTACCCAGCAAGCCATGAAATTGCATCTGGAGGCAAACTGTGGCCATGCCTAGGAAGAGCGTCTATCACTTTCTGGGATGGCTTTTAAAAATTAGAAAAGACTCCATAAAAATTAAAATAGGAAAGGCTTCATTGTGGGACAAGCCTCATTGGGACTAAGAAAATAACTCCATATAACATTCTAGTTACAGAACTAGAGTTGAAATGAGGATTATCTAGGAAGCTCTCTAACAACAAATGAGTTAAGAGACTTTCCTCTGCTGTTTTCAGACCTTGGGTTTCTGCACCAAGGGGCCAGAAGGAAAGCAGAGGAACCATCGAGAGACATACTTCTGTGCCTCCTAAAGAGAGTTCCACCCAATCAGAGTGACCTCTGCTTCCTGTGCCGTCTGACCCAGGATAAAACCTAGCTTCCTTGAACTCTCACCAAAATCACCTGCCTCCAGCATAAATCCTGAAATAAGTCCTTTCAGTCCCTGCCCTACTGAGATACCCCCCAAAACTCCCCATGAAGTGAAGGTGCTCTCACTGGAATAAACTAATAGACGCAAACTTTCTTCCACCGCAGGTGGATCCCTGATCATCTCTGACCAGAGACACTATCAATGCAAAAATAAACCAAAGTGCTTGTAATATCTTACAGTTCAAGCAAAGGCAGGTGGCTCCTTTGCGCTGTGGAAGGTAGCTAACGTGGAAAGTTCAAATTTCTCTCTTTTAAGATTCACTCTTAATCGTTCTTTAAAACAGTATCAAAAATCATTAGTTGATTTTTCCAGATTCTTTACATATGCGGTAATATATGACTTTTGTATTTCTCTTTCTGACTTGCTTCACTCTGTATGCCAGCCTCCAGTTCCATACATCCGCATCACTACAAATGACCCAACTTCATTCCTTTTTATGGCTGAGTATACCGTATGCCACTGTGTATACTGTTGGGAACTAACATTTGCCATGCAGGTTTTAAGGCCTAAGTCCCATCTTATCAAATAGCTGAATAGTTGCCCCGGAGGATCTGAGCCAATCATCTTCCACCAGGGCTAGGATTTGGCCAATCAGCATGGTCCCTGTAGCCTGATCTGAGCCAATCAGAACTTAATGGACCTCCCCTAAGAAAAGCCCGCGCTGGGAAAATTTAGCCAATTAAAAGATGTTAGAGACTCTTTTAACCAATCCGCCCTTGCCAATTCTTTGTCTTTGTTCCAAACTTATAAATAATACTGAGATTCAGGGCTTGGGGCTCTTACCCGACTCCACTGCATTGGATGCGGTTTGGGCCCTAGCTCGAGCTAGCAATAAACCCCTTTTTGCTTTTGCATTGCTGTGGACATTTTTGTTCTCTGTTTTGGGAACTCGCACTCGGGGCACAACATATACGTACCACATCTTCTGTATCATTCCTCTGTTGGTGGACATTTAGATTGTTTCCACGTCTTGGTTATGTAAACAGTGCTGCTGTGAACAGTGGGGTTCATGTGTCTTCTTGAATTATGGTTCTCTCAGGGTATGTGCCCAGGAGTGGGATATCTGGGTCATATGGGTGTTCTATTTTGAGTTTTTTAAGGATCCTCCATACTGTTCTCCATAGTGGCTGTATCAATTTACATTCCCACTAAGCACCTGTTTACAAGGCAGGAATAGAGAAGGGACATGTGGTCACAGAAGAGGAGAGGCGGGTGAGACAATCTGGGACATTGGGATTGACATATACACACGGTCATGTATAAAACAGACAGCTAGTGGGAAGCCGCTATATAGCACAAGGGGCTCAGCTTGGCACCCTTAATGACCTAGATGGTGGTATTAGGGAGGGGGGAGACTTAAGGAGGAGATACATGTATACATATGGCTGGTTCATGTTGTTGTATAGCAGAAATGAATGCAACATTGTAATGCAATTATATTCCAATAAAAAATAAATTAATTGCAAAGTAAGCAAACACACACATGCAAATCGTTAGTCAATGCATATCTGTAGCCTCGGTCTACAGAATTCTAGGTCATCCTTCCGTTCTCATTGCCCGCTTTCTCGACTAGGAGAGATGCTGACTGGCTTGATCAGCTCCGGGCTGTTGATGATACTACATCTAAAGCAACAATGAGAACCAAAGCAAGTGGAGACTTGGGGGAAGTGAAACCAGCCCATGTGACAAGGGCTGAGCTGGACAGCTAGAGGAGGGAAGAGCCTGCATCACGCGGGTTTATGATGAGTTTGGACTCAGGAGAGTGAACGAGTAGAGAACCTGGGTGTGAATATGAAGAGGGAGAAGAAGTTTAAAGAAACTCCCTGTGGTTTACGAAAGTACCACAAGCCCCTCCACCTCTCTCCCTTGTTGGCTTTTCTAAAAAAAAAAAAATTGAAACAACTTGGTCTTTGGGGATAACTGGTGGGAGATTTCAATTTCTTTTCACTATCTGTTGTTGATGGTCTTTTTTTTTAATGTTCGCCCTCCCCCAATGACTGAGCCATGTGACACCTCAGCCTCATGCAAATAACATTTAAAAGTCAGCTCAAAGGTGCGCATGTTCCAGGCCTCTCCTGAGTCCACCCTGTGCCTTCCTGTGTTTATATCCACATGGCACTCACAGAGGGAGAGGCAGAATGACCTACAGCATCATCACTTTTAATTGACAGGTCTGTCTCCTCTACTGAAATGTGGGTTCCTTGAGGGCAGGGCCTGGATCCTACTTACTTAATTCCCCGAGTGTGGCAGTGCCTGGTACAGGCTACTCAACCTACTTTATCAAGTAAGTGTCATCTGGCTTCCTGGTCTAGCTGTCACCACCAGCTCCGTCAGTGCCAAGCTGGCATCATCTCCTCCAGAATGCCTACACTTTCTTTTCTTTTCCAATCCAGGCCCTGTTGGACAATTGTCATAATTAATGCTGCTTTATTTTTCTGGATTCCAAAATCACTGCCGATGGTGACTGCAGCCATGAAATCAAAAGACGCTTACTCCTTGGAAGAACAGTTATGACCAACCTAGACAGCATATGCAAAAGCAGAGACATTACTTTGCCGACTAAGGTCCGTCTAGTCAAGGCTATGGTTTTTCCAGTAGTCATGTATGGATGTAAGAGTTGGACTGTGAAGAAGGCTGAGCGCTGAAGAATTGATGCTTTTGAATTGCCGTTTTGGAGAAGACTCTTGAGAGTCCCTTGGACTGCAAGGAGATCCAACCAGTCCATCTGAAGGAGATAGGCCCTGGAATTTCTTTGGAAGGAATGATGCTAAAGCTGAAGCTCCTGTACTTTGGCCACCTCATGCGAAGGGTTGACTCATTGGAAAAGACTCTGATGCTGGGAGGGATTGGGGGCAGGAGGAGAAGGGGACGACCGAGGATGAGACGGCTGGATGGCATCACTGACTCAATGGGTGTGAGTCTGAGTGAACTCCGGAAGTTGGTGATGGGCAGGGAGGCCTGGTGTGCTGCGATTCATGGGGTCGCAAAGAGTCGGGCACGACTGAGTGACTGAACTGAACTGAACTGAATGCTGCTTACAGACCCTGTGCTAGGCCCTTTGTTTTCTTTTCTTAATTTTTTTAAAAAATCTTCTTTCCAGTTTGGTTTATCACAGGGTAATGAACATAGTTCTCCATGCTGTAAAGTTGGACCTTGTTGTTTGTCCAGCCAATATATTATCATTTGCATCTGCTAACCCCAAACTCCCAATCCATTCTTTCCCCACCCCGCTTGCCCTTGGTGACCGTAAGTCTGTTCTTTTTGTCCTTGAGTCTGTTTCATCAGTTCTGTTCAATCGCTCAGTTGTGTCTGACTCTTGTGATCCCATGGACTGCAGCAGGCTGGGCTTCCCTTTCCCTCACCAACTCCCAGAGTTGACTCAAACTCATGTCCATCGAGTCGGTGATACCATCCAACCATCTCATCCTCTGTCGTCCCCTTCTCCTTCCACCTTCACTCTTTCCCAGCATCAGGGTCTTTTTCCAATGAGTCAGTTCTTCACATCAGGTGGCCAAAGTATTGGAGTTTCAACTTCAGCATCAGTCCTTCCTTCCAGTAAATATCCAGGATCGATTTCTGTGAGGATGGACTGGTTGGATCTCCTTGCAGTTCAAGGGACTTTCAAGAGTCTTCTCCAACACCACAGTTCAAAAGCATCAATTCTTCAGTGCTCAGCTTTCTTTATAGTCCAACTCTCACATCCATACATGACTACTGGAAAAACCATAACCTTGACTAGATGGACCTTTGTCAGCAAAGTATTGTCTCTGCTATTTTTTTAATTTAATTTTTTATTGAGGAATACTTGCTTTACAGAGTTTTGTTGTTTTCTGTCAAACCTCAACATGAATCAGGATAGGTATACATATATCCCCTCCCTTTGGAGCCCTGCTCCCATCTCCCTCCCCATCTCACCCCTCTAGGTTGATACAGAGCCCCTGTTTGAGTTTCCCGAGTCATACAGCAAATTCCCACTATCTGTTTTACATATGGCAATGTAAATTTCCATGTTACTCTTTCCATACATCTCACCCTCTCCTCCCCTCTCCCCATGTCCCTAAGTCTATTCTCTATGTCTGTTTCTCCATTGCTGCCCTGCAAATAAATTCCTCAGAACCATCTTTCTAGATTCTTCATATGTGCGTTAGAGCACGATATTTATCTTTCTCCTGCTGACTCACTTCACTCTGAATGATAAGTTCTAGGTGCATCCACCTCATCAGAACCGACTCAAATGCCTTCCTTTTTATGGCTGAATAATATTCCATTGTGTATATGTACCACAACTTCTTTACCCATTCATCTGTCGATGGGCATCTAGGTTGCTTCCATGTTCTAGCTATTGTAAATAGTGCTACAATGAACAATGGGAGACATGTGCCCTTTTCAACCTGGTTTCCTCAGGGTCTATGCCTAGGAGTGGGATTGCTGGGTCATATGGTGGTTTTATTCCTAGTTTTTTAAGGAGTCTCCATACCATCTTCAATAGTGGCTGTATCAATGTACATCCCCACCAACAGTGCAAGTGTTCCCTTTTCTCCACACCCTCTCCAGCATTTATTGTTTGTAGACTTTTTGATGATGACCATTCTGACCATTGTGAAGTGACATCTCATTGCAGTTCTGATTTGCATTTCTCAAGTAATGAGCAATTGGAGAAGGAAATGGCAGCCCACTCCAGTATTCTTGCCTAGAGGATCCCAGGGACTGGGGAGCCTGGTGGGCTGCCGTCTATGGGGTCGCACAGAGTCAGACACAACTGAAACAACTTAGCAGCAGCCGTAATGAGCAATGTTGAGCATCTTTTCATGTGTTTGTTAGCCATCTGTATGTCTTCTTTGGAGAAATGTCTGTTAAATCTTTTCCCCACTTTTTGACTGGGTGGTTTGTTTTTTCTGGTAGTGAGTTGTATGAGCTGCTTGTATATTTTGGAAATTAATCCTTTGTCAGTTGCTTTGCTTGCTATTATTTTCTCCCATTCTAAAAGTTGTCTTTTCACCTTGCTTAGAGTTTCCTTTGCTGTGCAAAAGCTTTTAAGTTTAATCAGGTCCTACTTGTTTACTTTTGTGTTTATTTCTGATACTCTAGAAGGTGGGTCATAGAGGGTCTTGCTTTGATTTATGTCATCAGGTGTTCTGCCTGTGTTTTCCTCCAAGAGTTTTCTAGTTTCTGGTCTTACATTTAGGTCTTTAATCCATTTTGAATTTATCTTTGTGTATGGTGTTAGGAAGTGTTCTAATTTCATTACTTTACATGTAGCTGTCCAGTTTTCCCAGCACCATTTATTGAAGAGGCTGTCTTTGCCCCATTATATATTCTTGCCTCATTTGTCAAAAATAAGGTACCCATAGGTACATGGGTTTATTTCTTGGCTTTCTATCTTGTTTCATTGGTCTGTATTTCTGTTTTTATGCCAGTACCATACTGTCTTGATGACTACAGCTTTGTAGTATAATCTGAAGTCAGGAAGGTTGATTCCTCCAGCTCCATTCTTCTTTCTCAAGACTGCTTTGGCTATTAGGGGTCTTTTGTGTTTCCATATGAATTGTGAAAATTTTTGTTCTAGTTCTGGGACAAATCCACTGGTAATTTGATAGGGATCACACTGATTGCACTTGGTAGTATAGTCATTTTCACAATATTGATTCTTCCTACCTGGGAACATGGAGTATCTCTCCATCTGTTTGTATCACCTTTTATTTCTTTCATCAGTGTCTTATAATTTTCTGTGTACAGTTCTTTTGTCTCCTTAGGTAAGTTTATTCCTAGATATTTAATTCTTTTTGTTGCAATGGTGAATGGGATTGATTCCTTAATTTCTCTTTCTGATTTTTCATTGTTAGTATATAGAAATGCAAGTGATTTCTGTGTATTAATTTTGTATCCTGCACCTTTGCTAAGTTCACTGATTAGCTCTAGTAATTTTCTGATACTATCTTTAGGGTTTTCTATGTACAGTATCATGTCATCTGCAAATAGTGAGAGCTTTACTTCTTCTTTTTCAACTTGGATTCCTTTTATTTCTTTTTCTTCTCTGATTGCTATAGCTAAGACTTCCAGAACTATGTTGAATAATAGTGATGAAAGTGGACACCCTTGTCTTTTTCCTGATCTTAAGGGGATGCTTTCAGTTTTTCACCATTGAGAATAATGTTTGTTGTAGGCTTATATGGCCTATACTATGGCCTTTACTATGTTGAGGTAGGTTCCTTCTACACCCATTTTTGAAGAATTTTAATCATAAATGGGTGCTGAATTTTGTCAAAGGCTTTTTCTGCATCTATTGAGATTATCACATGGGTTTTTATCTTTCAATTTGTTAATATGGTATATCACATTGATTGATTTGCATATATTGAAGAATCCTTGCATCCCTGGAATAAACCCAACTTGGTCATGGTGTATGAGCTTTTTGATGTGTTGCTGAACTCTGATTGCTAAAATTTTGTTGAAGATTTTTTCATCTATGTTCATCAGTGATATTGGCCTGTAGTTTTCTTTTTTCATGTGTTGTCTTTGTCTGGTTTTTGGTATCAGAGTGGTGGTGGCCTTGTAGAATGAGTTTGGAAGTATTCCTTCCTCTGCAATTTTTTGAAAGAGTTTTAGGAGGATAGGCATTAGCTCGTCTCTAAATATTTGATAGAATTCTTCTTTGAAGACATCTAGTCCTGGGCTTTTGTTTTTTTGGGAGATTTTTGATCACAGCTTCAATTTCAGAGCTTGTAATTGGGTTGTTCATAATTTCTATT
>SJYA01002772.1:0-69056 GCA_006410615.1 Neotragus moschatus
TTGAGGTGCAATTTTTACATTATATCTTTGTGCAGGAGTACACACACAAGATAATAAATAAATATTCATATACTGAAAGCATGCACATGGATTATTTTATTATTTATTCCTGGTGCATACTCCAGGAATCTTGGAGACTGCTGTATGGAGATCATATGTGCTCTGACACCCCCACCTCAACCTAAACAATCCTATGTGCTAACCCCTAAGAAGACTTCATGTATTAAACATTTAAGTGTGTCTTGTTTATGCAACATGATAGAGAATGCTGACCCATTAGAAGGGAGTTTCTTCATCTCTTTTAGTGAAAATGTTCATTCTTATGCTATGAATGATAACTAAATATACTTTCTTAAAACTTTTTTAAGTTTTTCCTCCCAATTAAAACATTTTTTGGAGTTAATGCAAATAGTTTGAACACTTCTAGTGGAACATAAAGAAAGAAAGAAAATAAAGCATCTAGACAAAATCCTGAAGGTTTTTTTAAAAAATTATTTCTGTAACTAAAAATACATTCAAAAGTATAACAAAAGCATCTTTCTTTCCAAAGACACTTGGTTTTCTCTGAGTTTTAAATTAGTAATTAAATTGACTCACAATTTAGAAGACGTATATGGATTTTCAGAGATTCTCTACACTTGTAGCCATGCTGAGTTACATTACTTTGATGATAAAAAGAAGTCCTTTCACAATAATATTTCAACAAGGCTGAAATGCCTATTTTCCATGGTATAAATACAATTAGGGATTACCTTACCTGAGCTGGAACTGTAGGCTGCTTGGCATTTTATATTACCTGAATAAGCTTGTATTCCAAGGCCACAAGGTAATTTTCCTTCCAGGATTCAAAACTGTACTTCTCTTAATAGAGTGGAGAATGTGATTGAAATGCATTTGGTTCTGAAGAATGACAGGTATGCTGAATGGTTTAGGATGTTTCTGTTTCTCATGGGTAGAATACTAAGAAAACAGCTCAAAGTCCAAGACTGTCCCTCCACCGAATTTTCATACCTGAACATTTGAGTCTTTCAGAAACCAGAATCAGAATCCCCTGGAACATCATCTCAAAAAGCCAAAATAAAATGTTACATCCCATTATACCAAATATCCTTGAAGAATTTACTAAACCCTGAATTAAACCCAAATATTGAGTTTATTTTTTAACTAAAATCTATATTGTACAAGCATATTTTTAAAATATTTTGTTTGAACAGCTGCCAAACTTGCATATTTAAAAAACTGTGGTATGGTAACCAAATGAGGCGATTAACATATCCTCTGCATGAAACTGACCTTGATCCAGTGCCTTGGTGGTAAGTCCCTGGATCGAACCTCCTTACCTGCCCACACCTCTGCAACCAATTTCCCGTGCATCCTTATGGCTAGGACTTCCCCGCCTCTTAAATAACCTTGTCTCTAATTTGGAAGCATCATTTTTAGAGAGATGAGAGTGCATAGTCTATTGGCTTTTGTTTCCTGATTCTTGATTTCTTTTTCTTTTGCTGTTGCTTGTTAAAAGTGGCAAGAAACATAAGCAGAGGGTCTCAGACTTCACCTCTCCGTCATGGGTGGGATCTGATCCTTAAGGGATATTTTCTTCTCAACTGTTCATCAGTGATAAAGTTCTGCCCGTGTCTTGTCTGGCAGAAAAGTCTCAGATGGCTGTATAAAGCGCACCCACAAGCTTATAAGGACACCTTGAGATATAGACATTCATGTATAAGAATTACGTTGATGATGCCTCTTCTCTCTTAGAATCATTTAGGCTTTCAGACTACTCTAGCCCCTCCTGGGAAGACACTCCTCCTCTATCATCAGTGGGCATGTCTGACAATCTTATTCTAAGTTTTTTACTGTGGTTGGTTTTAATTTTCACCTTCTATCCAAAGCAACTTTCTTTGACTTTCTTAGAATCTTCACAACTTTCTTAGAATCTCCGTCCTTCTGACTCCAAGGCAGTCTTTTGAACCCTCTCATTCTGAATGATTGGTTGATGCGGGTACCAGGCTTCACAATGGAAGGAGAACCAGTTGTGTGCAGGGCATTCCATCTGTGTTAAGTACTGTGTCTGTGTGTGTGTGTGTGCCTGGTTGTGGTGATGGTGGAGAAGCTCTCTCTCTCTCTCTTATGCATGCACACACACACACACACGCACGCACACACACACACACACGCACACACAGAAGACAGGACTGTAGATTTGGTGTGGATGGCTTTAAAATTCTCCAGCAATCCTGAGGCGGCAAGTAGGAGAGTCATGAAGGGATCAGCTTTGCTAAACATGAATTTGAATCCCATCTACTTGAAGTTAAGGTAAGGAAGCAAGTCACTTAGCTAATATTTAAGCCAACTGTGTCACCAAAATAGGGCTTCCCAAGTGGTGCTAGTGATAAAGAGCCTGCAACACAGGCAACGTAAGAGACGCAGTTACCATCCCTGGATCAGGAAGATCCCCTGGAGAAGGGCATGGCAACCCTCTCCAGTATTCATGCCTGGAGAATCCCATGAACAGAGGAGCCTGGCCTGATAAGGTCTATCGGCTCACAAAGAGTCAGACATGACTGAAGCAACTTAGCACCCAGGCACGCCCAGACCAAAATAAAGCATTGTCACAATCGTTCATTTTTGTATTTTTGTTTGTCTGTTTTGTCGTCAGGGAAATACTGTAAAGAGATTTTGTCACCCTCAGCACTGCTGACATTTTGGGCCAAACAGATTATTGTTGAGCGGCCTGACCAGTGCACTGTAGGAGGTTTAGAAACACCCCTGGCCTCTACCCACTAGATGCCAAGTAGCTCACTCCTCCCCATTTTTGTGACAACCTAAAGTGACTCCAGCCATGACCTTCAGGGAGCAGAACGGTCCCAGCAGAGAACCCCTTCTAGATTGATGAGTAATAACTGAGCCACTGGAGTTATCTTAAAACTTTTATTTTTTAAAGACATTTATCAAATATGGACAATGAAATACTGTAAAATCTATAGGTCTTTTAAGGAAAGCATCTTGTACAGAGGAAGCCTCTAAATTCTTATTCAGCAAAGTTTGAACTACTCTATCTTCTTTTTCTGTCCAATAACAGTGTTTTCACCATAGGCATTCTTATTTGATGCTTGAGAGAAAATACTTGTCAATTGAATTTAAGATGAAATGGAGACTAGGGAAGATTTTATTCGTAGAATCTGTTTAGGAGATTGGCCTTGTCAGTAAGATAGGAGTAAGGATGAGTTTTCAAGATCTTTGGAAGAAAAATCAGTAAGTTCCAAATAAATGGTATTTTTTAAAAACTTTCTATTTTATATTAGAGTTTAGTTAATGTACAATGTGTTAGTTTCAGGAGTACAGCAAAATGATTCAGTTATACATGTACATAAACATTCTTTTTCAGATTCTTTTTGCATGTATATTACTATAGTATATTGAGTAGATTGCCCTGGGCTATACAGTCGTAATTGCTAGTTTTTATTACTTCAATGAAATCTAGCCATTCCCTGATCACAGTGGGAACAAGCAAAGGCTTGACCCTTATTGTCTGGGAACAGTGCCATGCGTTCAGCCTCTGCGAGGATCAGCTCTGGTGATCCTTCTAAACCCCAGGTGTCCACCTGTGGATTTATTTAAATTACGCTCATGCCTGCTGTTGGAGAGCTTGTAAACATTCAGCACAATCAAAACTTCTTATTTATTCTCTCACTTTGTGCTCACAAGTTATATAATTCTCCTTTCCATTCTTTAGTTTTCAGAGTCTTTATTCTGCAAAACACACTTAACTGAGCTTATGTTTCTGAATACTAATCCATGAAGATGTTTTTCAGAAGGGAAATGGCAGCTAAGTGAGGTGCTGGTAATTTGTCAACGTGGATACTTTTTACAACATGCCTCGACCAGGATCTGGAATTAAATGCCCACGAGAGAGGATTAAAAATAGAATGGGTTTCAGTTTCAGAAAGTGAATTCTTGAAGTGTCTTTCCTGTCCTTTCCATTCAATTTATCACACACGCTGCCACTACCATTTCTGCAAATGAGGCAGGGTGTCATTGAAATGGAACCCAAAGGGCTGAATTCTGTTGGCTGGATTTTTCTACAGACTGATGAGTTGCCATTTCAATGCAAATCATGACATACCTGTTCTGCAAGAGCGTTGACCATATCTCTAAAGGGAAAGCAGAACTGGAAAACATTGCTCTTTTTTGGTACATCTTGATTCCTTTCAAAGTGGTCCCTGTGGAGTGGTTTATTTGGTCTTGTCTTACTTACATGCGCTTCCCTGATGGCTCAGTGGGTAAAGAATCCACCTGTTAATGCAGGAGACATAAGACATGCAGGTTCTGTCCCTGGGTCAGAAAGATCCTCTGGAGGAGGAAGTGGCTACCCATTCCAGTATTCTTGCCTGGAGAATCCCACGGACAGAGGAGCCTGGCGGGCTGCAGTCCACAGGGTTGTGAAGAGTCAGACATGACTGAGCAACCAAGCACACACGCTTACTTATATGCAGGCAAGGAGGACCACAAAAATCAGACAGGTTTTTCAGAGTTTATTTCTTTATTGATCATATTTTCCCAAGGTATATTTAAATATTAAGTATAGTTATATTATATCTATAATGTAGCAAAAGTATCATTATTGTTAATGAATATGTTCATAGTGTATGATAATGGTCTAAATGATATCATAATAGAATTTGTCTGCAATGTACTGGAACCAAATTTATAATAATAGTAGAATTATAAAGAATTTCTCAATAATTGGAAGACTTGGAGTGTTGAGAGGATTGGTAAGATTTACATTTCTATTGATTTCCCATCACGTTAGTGTGTGGTTTGAATGAGTTTATCACACTGAGACTAGGGTAGAGGGTTACTGAGTCTTTCAGCTACACAAAGCTCAGCTCATTTGACCCAGTGGCTTTCAGATTTGTGGATCACAAATCCCATGTGTATATGTCTGTGTGTGTGTGAGAGAGAGAGAATCTGAAACAGTCTCTGATATTGTGCTTATTGGGATATTTTCTTTTACATTTGATTGTTTTCCATTCTGCTCATGAATTCATTTAAAAATACTGAGCACAATTTATTCGTGTTCATAACCTGTGATTTAAAAAACACTGATCTAGTGCAAAAATTTTTTTTCTAAAATCTATTTATTACTGCCTGGTACCCATTTTTTTTTATAGCCAATATTTTTTTTTAATTTCAAAATTTTTTATTTTTTTCCATCTCAGGTGTACATGAGTTCCCAATCTTGAACCTCCCCCCCCCCACCACCCACCCCATATCAACTCTCTGGATCATCCCGTGTACCAGTCCCAAGCATCCTGTATCCTGTATTGAATATAGACTGATGATTCGTTTCTTACATGACACTATACATGTTTCAGTGCCATTCTCCCAAATCTTCCCACCCTCTCCCTCTCCCTCAAAGTCCAAGAGTCCATTCTATACANCCATATCAACTCTCTGGATCATCCCGTGTACCAGTCCCAAGCATCCTGTATCCTGTATTGAATATAGACTGATGATTCGTTTCTTACATGACACTATACATGTTTCAGTGCCATTCTCCCAAATCTTCCCACCCTCTCCCTCTCCCTCAAAGTCCAAGAGTCCATTCTATACATCTGTGTCTCTTGCTGTCTCGCATACAGGGGTATCATTACCATGTTTCTAAATTCCATATATATGAGTTAGTATACTGTATTGGTGCTTTTCTTTCTGGCTTACTTCACTCTGTATAATTGGCTCCAGTTTCATCCATCTCATTAGAACTGATTCAAATGTATTCTTTTTAATGGCTGAGTAATACTCCATTGTATATATGTACCACAGCTTTCTTATCCATTCATCTGTTGATGGACATCTAGGTTGTTTCCACGTCCTGGCTATTATAAACAGTGCTGCAATGAACATTGGGGTTGGTACCCTTTTTTTTTTTTTAACTTTTTATTTTATTTTGGAGTTTGGCAAATTGACAGTGTTGTGATAGTTTCAGGTGGACAGCAGAGGCACTCAGCCACGCATATACATGCATCCATTCTCCCCCAAACTCCCCTCCTATCCAGGCTGCCACATAACGTTGAGCAGAGTTCCATGTGCTATACACTAGGTCCTTGTTGGTTATCCACTTTAAATATAGCAATATGTACATGTTGATCTCAAACTCCTTAAATATCTCTTACTCCTATTCTTACTCCTCACCTTTTTTCTAACTCTGTGTTTTATTAAAAGCAGGACTGGTTCAGGGAATGAACAAAGTTTCCCTAAGTTAAACTGTAGAAATATCTTTCAGTGTTGTGATGCTTTTTCTCCAAGGCATGAATGTGTTTGCCCTATGGATGAGCTCCTGAAACTGATAGAAAAGCTAGAGGTGTTTTCTTTTTCTCAATCTGCTTATTCTGAAATACATCTAGGTTTTCTTTTGTAAATGGATAAACTATAATCCCCTGAAAAACCCAAATAACACAACAATCAAAACAAACAAATGCTGATCAAGTCCAGCAGCTATGTTTTGTGAAAAATCTGGGCTCCTTGAACAGGAAGTGACTTGCCTAAGATCCAACATCTTATTAGCAGCTAAAACAAGCACTCTTTTAAAAACACATATGGAATTTCAGATTCATGTCATTTAGCATTTGGCGCTTACAAAGTGATTTATGGCTAATCTGGAAAGTACTTTCAGGGAATTCCCTGGCAGTGTAGTGATTAGGACTTGGAGTTTTCACTGCAGGAGTTTCTGGGTTCGATCTCTGGTCTGGGAACTAAGATTCTGCAAGCCAAATGGAGTGGAAAACAAACAAACAAGCAAGCAAATAGAAAATACTTTCAGACTGCTCTGATGGAAATCAGGGGCAGGCCTTACCCACTGCCAGTGTGCGTGCACACACATGCTTGTTCATCTGGGTGACTGGCCCTGTAACACCAAGGCCCAAGAAACCTGACTCATGTTGCTGGCTTTTAGTTACCTTGATACTGCGGGAGAAGCAAGAAGTTCCTCAGCGGAGCTCTTTACCCTCTGAGCCCTGGGGAACCCACACAGCAGGAGGAAAAAGGGAGCCGGGGCNGAACTTTTCGGGGGTGAGGGGCTTCATCTCAGGAAGTTCATACTGATTATGTTTCTTAGGTTAGACACAGAGTAAGTTTTAAGGCAGTTTTCTGTAAACATCTATCAAACACTTGTTGGTGTTTTGGGGAAAGAAGCATGGAATTCAGACACAAGCTACGGAGGTGAACGCCCGGCTCCCTCTTGGGGAAGGCCTTGCTGCCAAGTGGGTGGAGTGTGGGAACAGACCTGTCACCCCGCTCAGGATCTTCCCCTCCTGCAGTGACGGCTTGCTAAGGACACAGGGCGGAAGCCTGGCCCTTTGGCTGGATGCAGGATGCTCTCCTGATGGCAGTCACTCCCGAGCTCGCTACACAGTCAGCCAGGCTCCATCAGGTTCACATACAATTCAGCGTCTCCCTCTGCCCATTCCGACTTCTGCCTTATCACTCTCAAGGGTGCTGATCCCTCATAAATAATTGACACCCTGAACTTTATCTCAGGATCTGTTTCTGAAGAACCCAGCCTGAAACCCCTGGTTATTTATGACCTTACAAATAATCCAAGAAGCAAGGTTATCCTATGGGAATAACTGATAATATGGAACAGAAGAGAAATGCTACAACATTTAGATAAGAGGGAGAAAAAATCAATTATAGGCTCCTGCTGGCTCTGGACTGCTTTGTTGAGCACACCCGAGACCTCCAGGGGGTTAGAAGTTGACAGGCAAAGGGAACTCAAGTGACTGGGAGAGTGCAAGGAAAGTGGCCTGGCTAGAAGGGGCTGGGTGCATGTCAGAGAAAATCAGAAATCAAGATGTTCTTAATTCACTTACGATCAGACCTCACTGTACACAAGAGAGACACCTCAGAATAAACATTTATTTCTTTTTCATATTATTTAAAAAAAAGTTCAGAGGTGGTCAGCCCAGACCTTGCCTGGGGGCTCCTCCTGCCAATTCATGAATCATTCTATCGTGTCCAGAGTAAAGCTTAAAAGGCCTCATATGGGTCTCATGTGGGCCTTATCAGGTCTCTTACGGCTGCTAGAGATCTATCCATCACATCCACATCCCAGAGAGAAGGGTGAAAAATGAGACAAAGAGGGCATTTCACACAATTTTAAGGAGACTGACTTTTAATTATATCTCACTGATCATAGATTAATCACATGGCCACACCTATAAGTAAGGGAGGCTGCAGAATTTAACATTTAAACTAGGCAGCAACATATACAGGTGAAAAAATTTTTTTTATCACAATTGAAGAATATATGACCGTGTTTTCCTTCAGATGATGGAAACAAATGAGAGAAAATAATAAAACCCCTAAAATGTAGCGTCTGGAAAATAATGGTGGCAGTAAAACATTTTAGAAATTATGAAGAATTATTTGACATATGAGTGGAGAATGACAAGAGATTTTGGGGCATATTCAATTGAATGTTAATACTTATCTAACTTTTGTGTTTTAAGGTCACAACATTATTTTTAGAATATTTATGACCTAGTATCCTAGCAATTTTGAAACATGTAGTATTGTTTTTAATCACAGCACTGTGCATTAGGTCTCCGTAACTTATTCATCTTCTAGTTTCAAGTTTGTAAGGCCTGTATAACTTATTCATCTTCTAGTTTCATTTGTATCTTTTAATGACGTCTCCCCAGTTCCCCGACCCCTACTCCCTGAATATTGAGCTCTTTCTATGGACCAGGAACTATGTCAAATGCTTTACATCTGTCGTATTGTTGAATGGAGCCTATGAGTAGACGTCCTAAACAATCTTATAGATTTGGAAATGGGGATTTTGAGAAAGGAAGAAACGGATTAAAGTCTTACAGCTTGCAAATGGCAGAACCGGCCTTTAAACCCCCACTGGTCAAGCCCCCCAGTCCAACAACTTGCTCTCTGGCGCTCAGATCAAACATCAGAGAGGCGAGCTGGGGCCAGGGAGAGAGGGCCGCGAGGGAGGTGCCAGTGGGGGTTGAAACCTTGAGAGCCAAGGGCAACCCTCTGGATGGAGGCAGGCAGAAGCAAGAGGAAGCATTGAGTCTGCGCTCTTTCTTCTGGAGGAGGAGAAGCAGAGGGGAGACTGGGGAAGAACCAGGCGGGGCGGGCTCTGAGAGACCCAGAGGAAGACTTCTTTGACCATGAAAAGAGCCAACAGTGTCTATAACTCAGACGTTCAGAAAAAAGTCAGTGATCTGAGAAGAGGCCACTCATTCTTTAGAAGTGTTGGAAATGGGATGTGTGAATGGGTGGAGGAAGGTTGGAAAAAATGGATTAACTATTTAAAATCTATGTGCTGTGCTTAGTCGGTCAGTTGTGTCTGACTCTTTGCCTCCGCATGGACTGTAGCCCACCAGGCTCTACTATTCCATGGGATTCTCCAGGCAAGAATACTGGAGTGGGTTGCCATGCCCTCCTCCAGGGGATCTTCCCAACCCAGGGATGGAACCCAGATCTCCCACATTGCAGGCAGATTTTTTTACCATCTGAGCCACCAGGGTTTACATTCTAAATGGCTGTTCTATTGTTAGCAATGGTTGACTGTGTGACTGTTTATGGATTGCTTAGGCCATGCTGAATGCTGTTCTAAGGGTTTATGAGCATCCCATGGGGTAGCTACTCTGATTATTCCCATTTTGCAGATGAGATAATTGAGTCATCTGTGTAAAGCCACACACACAGTTATTTAGTGGTAGCGTTCTGACTCAAGCCCAGCAGTTTCACGGTTAAGAGTCTGGAAAAGCCAACAGTTTCTTTAAAAAGTAATGAGTTGGCAAGAGTCCACAGAGGTTTTATTTTTTGAGATAAAAATCCGACATCCATTTTCATAGGAATTGTTAAGGGTACTTAGTGATTATTCATTCTTCTTTCCCTAAAAATCTGTTTTGAAGAGGAATCCATTTTGTTTTTTTCCGATGTCAGTTTTTAAAGAAAAAATAGTTAAAAAAATTTAAAGTGAAATTCGAAAATATTAAGAAACATATATTGCATTTTTTATGGTAAGCTTGTTGAGAGCCTTGAAATGATACCTTATGGTCCTTAGTAAATGTCTCCAGAAAGAAAGAGGGCATTCTCTTTTTGCAGCAAAACATTTTAATAACTATGCACTGGAATAATGATTTTTTGTGTGTATCTCAGATTCCTTTATGCCTACAGACTGTTCAGCTGAATGTCATTAGAACCTCTAGAGCTTATTTTCGCATAGTTTGAAGGCTCACTTATCGCCTACACAGTCACATGTTGATCTGAAAAAAAATCTCTATATATATGCATGTAACTGTACACCATGCACATGGGCAGCCTTTTGGGATCTAAGACTTACAGAAGACAGCCTTACAGCATCCTTAACCTTTTCAGGTAACTGGATTTATTCATGTCAATATGTGTTTTCAAAATACTGAGAAGTGATTCTTAAAATATTTCTACCAGGACCCCTATAGTTTGATTTTAGAATAAAATAGTACGATGGTATTTAAAACCAGAAAAACTCTTGAAAAGTGTTTCTGGTTAGAATCTGCTGGTTATAAAAATAGGCAGCTTTGAAGGGAATAGATTTGCCTTTCCATCCAGACTTATCAGTGAGCAAAAACATTAGTGGGAAGCAAGTTTCACTGTCTATACAGATGTAAAAATCTAAAGGCAAGAAAAAATAGTAAAGGTTGATCAGAGGGGGGGAAAAAAAAATCTCAAAATACTGATTTTAAAGAAAAGCACTTAAGATTATATATTCAGTAATAGTATACTTTTTGAAATCTTAAAATGATTACAGAACTGACATTTCTTGGTTTTAAATATATACTTAATGTTAGATTGCTAGTTACTTTGGGCACACCTACAGATACAACAACAACTGATCATTTCTAAGAGTTTATCATATGGTGGAAATGTCTCATGTATCATTTCATCTAAGTATCCCAAATCCCTGTGCATTTAGGTAACCTAGTTTCCTTATGGAAATGAGGAAGCCACTGCAAATTTTTAATAGTCTCTTTATTCTAATTTTTGGACAAATTTGAAAAGTAGATAAAGTGGTGGTTTTTTTGGGGGGTAAATAGTTGGTATTTCAGTTTCCTTTTCATGATGTATAAAGTACTTTAAAATGATCTATTTTTTTAACTTGAGATTTTTCCTTCTTGCCTGCTGTGTAGTACTTCATTGCACAAAGAGAAGACACTTAAGAAACGTGCTTTCCTTGTATTATCTCCTGTGTTGCCTTTTAACATCGCACATTTGAAATGCTAGCCATTTCTGACCTAGGAAACATTCTATTATAGAATATGATGTAGTCAGACAAATAACAGTGGAAGGTTAAATTACAATAGCTCCTGTCTTACCTCTAATGAGGTCAGTCGTGGGGAGAAAAGCTTTGCTTTTGATTTTCTATTTTTTTATTCTTGACCCCCAACACCTTTGTTTCTGACCTTTTCTTTTCTGTAGGGTAGGCATGCACTATTGATTAATTCATCCAACAAACAAACATTTAGTGTCTCTTCAAGGTTAAATACCAGGGATGCAATTGTGATTCAAAAAGCCATCATTAATGATTGTCTTCATAGAAGACTACTCGGCGGTGTTGGTCCCAGGACACGTCCCATCCTGGGGGAAATATATTGGCTACTGTAGCCATCAGCTGGGTTTTGCCTCTGTAGAAATTATGGTGTCAAACCTAAAATCAAAAGGAAAGATCATCCCAGTGTGCTTTGATTCACAGGCATCTTTTCAGCCAATTACTCTGCAAATGCACTTTGATTCAGGACAAACCCTCTGTCCAAGTTGTGACTGATCCTGTAGGAGAAGGAGCCTTGAATGCTGGGTCTGTTAACATGCTGCTGGAGTGTTCTGGAGCTCGTGGTGAATCCAGTCTTCAACAATTGTGGGCAAGTCAGAGGGTTTGTAAAAGATATTTAGGATGCCAGTGACAAGGATGAAGATGATTAAAATATGCCCTCCTGTTTTGTTTTGGAGTGAACACATTAAGGGCAAAACAGAGGACACTGCAAGAAAACACAGGAATATTCTGGGACTGTATCCACTAGAGATTTTTGTCCAACCTTATACATTTCATCTGTCCTAGAAAGAGAGAAATTAACATTTACGGTGTGCCTGCTTTGTGTGGGGCCAAACATTGAGGTCTTATATGTCATGAGACACATGAAATATGTCTTTAATTTTCATATTCACCCTCTGAGGTATGGATGCCTTTATTATGCCCATTGTATAGATGGAGAAACACAAGTTCTTGGATTTAAAGTAACTACATGCTTTCATCGGCTAATAATTAGTAGATTTATGATTGGAATATGATTCCATGTTTCATTGTTTCCAAGAGCAGAATTAATACATTGATGGTGTAGACCATAAGCCAGGGCTCCCACATTACTTTAGATATTATCGAAAATAAATATTGTTTATTAGAAGAATTAATATATTGAAGGTCTAAAACACTGGAGATCACACATTACTCTGGATATTTTTGAAGATAAATATTGTTTGTAAATATAAGGAAATACTTGTCATAAACAGATTTAATCATTCAAGAATATTTTTCTGAGTCTGTGCTGCACTATCCATATTGAAATTTAGATAGCTTTAACATTTGCACCAATACAATTTGACTTTTTGCTGTTATCTCATTTCCAATTTAAAGTTATGTATGTTGCAAAATAATGATGCATTCCTTTTATATAGAACTACATGGAAACAGTAAGAGAATAACAGTGATGAAAGGCAGAAAAGTCAGTGTGTAGCCAGCCACATTTTGGGAATGAATACTGGAGGCTTGGGGAAAATGTTCATCTGAGCCCAATTCTCTTTAATGTTGTTAAAAACAAAATCTTTGCTGGCTACTGATTCCTGAACTTTTCTTATCACTTTTCTGTAAACGAGTATTTCTAAGCTAAGGCTGGCAGAGGCAGTTAGCAAATAAGAGTCCATGTGAACCTGGGTTCTAGCCAGGCACACCAGGATTAAAATCTGATTGCATCTTATGCTGGTTAAGCAAGTAATTCAATCTCCCTGAGTCTCATTTTTCTTACTCATCTAATGGCCATCATAATTCTCTTGCTGGCTTGTTGTGAGAAATTCAAGAGATGATCTATATTAAGCACCAAGGATAGCATCACATAAAACTCGTTAAGTGATGTATTTATACATAGTATACGTAGGATACAATCTGTTCTGTGATGAGTGGGTGGAGCGTGTGGGGCAGCCAAGACTGGGAGGAGTGATTGAGACCAGAGAAGTGTCTCCATTTCCTCCAAGAACCCCGGCCCCTCACNGGGGTTAAAGGGCATGTTGAGATAAGGCGTGGTGGCATGGCTAGAAGGGAGAGGAGCATGGGAGGTCCTGCTGGGACCATTGCATTTCCTATGGTGAGCAGGGAGGTGGCAACATGGTAGTGTCACATGACTAGATGGGGCTAATTGCATCGCAAATGTGGTTTAAATGCAAAATGATTCCTGTCACTTTCCAGCTTCTCCCAGTGCCCCACAGTGAGATCTTTTCTGTATCTTCATTCATTTTCTCTGTTCACAGAGGAGGCTATATTCTTTCTGTTGTTTACCTTTATTTATTTATATTTTGGCCTCACTGTGTGGCTTGTGGGATCTTAACTGATCTACCAGGAATCGAACCTCTGTCCTCTGCAGTGGAAGGGCGCAGTCTTACCTCTGGGTGGTCAGGGAAGTCCCTGTTCCTTTGTTTTTTCTGCCTGTGTCCTCCAGAACCTAGTCTCACTTTCTTTCTTACTGGCTCCTTCCCCAAGTCTACAGATGTCTTCATGTCTGTCCCATTAGAGACCAACCGAGGCATCTCTTTGACCGGACTTTCCTCTCCAACTTCTCTCCATCTCTCCTCCTCCTTCTCACCCAACTTCTTGAAAGAGAAATCTCCAACATCATCTTCTCTTGCCATCTTTCCATTCAGTCCTCCATCTCCGATTCTTGGGTTTCTGTCCTGATCGCCAGGCTTGGGTCTTTTAAGATCAGCATTACCCCTCTGACATTCTGATGTGATTAAATCATTCCTGATCACTTGGTTCTCATTGTCAATAGGGCAAAACCTGGGCTTGATCTAGACGCAGTGTTGCTTTCCACGCCTTCACTTATCTGGTTTTCTCAGCATGGGAGAGCCTTCTCTTCCCCTCCACCAGGACTTAAATTCAAGGTGCTGCCTTTTTTGGAGCTTCCTGGACTGGGCAGGAGCCCAGCCACCATTGCTTTTCCCTTCCTATTCTGTGCACACCATTTTCCTACTTGTGAGAGATCTATTAACTGTTCCCTGTTTGGTGTTGTCTCTCTAGCCTCCTGAGTGTCTGCCACATGGCAAAAGCATAACAAAATAATTTTTGAGTGAATAAAGAATGAATGAGAGAGAAGGTCTACCCTTGAGAAGAGGCATTGATATATTGATAGCCAGNACTTGTGAGAGATCTATTAACTGTTCCCTGTTTGGTGTTGTCTCTCTAGCCTCCTGAGTGTCTGCCACATGGCAAAAGCATAACAAAATAATTTTTGAGTGAATAAAGGATGAATGAGAGAGAAGGTCTACCCTTGAGAAGAGGCATTGATATATTGATAGCCAGGAAAGTACATTTTCAATTTTCCATTCACATTTTAGCCTGCTCATTCACGATGCATGTCCAAGGTTTCACATGTAGTTGGTGATTATGAGTCAATTTGAACCTGCTAACCCAGGGTTAAGTGGATGAAAGTGCTTGACCTCTGTGGGGTCATCACAAGCACAGCATCTGGTCTGTGTTGAAATTGACTTTTATCCATGTTCAGTTCAGTTCAGTCACTCAGTTGTGTCTGACTCTTTGCGACCCCATGAACCCCAGCACGCCAGGCCTCCCTGTCCATCACCAGCTCCCAGAATCCACCCAAACCCATGTTCATTGAGTCGGTGATGCTATCTAACTGTCTCATCCTCTGTCGTCCCCTTCTCCTCCTGCCTCAATCTCTCCCAGCATCAAGATCTTTTCAAATGAGTCAGCTCTTTGCATCAAGTGGCCAAAGTATTGGAATTTCAGCTTCAACCTCAGTCCTTCTGATGAACATCCAGGACTGGTCTCCTTTAGGATGNGTCGTCCCCTTCTCCTCCTGCCTCAATCTCTCCCAGCATCAAGATCTTTTCAAATGAGTCAGCTCTTTGCATCAAGTGGCCAAAGTATTGGAATTTCAGCTTCAACCTCAGTCCTTCCGATGAACATCCAGGACTGGTCTCCTTTAGGATGGACTGAACGAATCTCCTTGCAGTCCAAGGGACTTTCAAGAGTCTTCTCCAACACCACAGTTAAAAATCATCAATTCTTCAGCGCTCAGCTTTTTTCAGAGTCCAACTCTCACATCCATACATGACCACTGGAAAAGCCATAGCCTTGAGTAGATGGACCTTTGTTGACAAAGTAATGTCTCTGCTTTTGAATATGCTATCTAGGTTGGTCATAACTTTCCTTCCAAAGAGTAAGTGTCTTTCAATGTCAGGGCTTGAGCTGCTGGAATGCTACACGTTTTGTACAGCATTTCAGCAGCTCAGCTTGTCAACCTCCTCTCCTGTTGCCATGTCCTACAGTAAGATCTTCCTGGGGCTTTATTTCATTCATTGATAAATATTTTCATAAAAAAAGGATCAGATACACTATGAATTCTTTAATAGCTGTTCTCTTTGGCAATCATACACATGATCATGGAACAATAGGCAGTTTATTAAAATTAACAGGAAAATACCATAATATGTAGAAAGTAAAGTCAAGATAAACCTTTGATAAGACTGAAAGTCTAATTTATTACGTGTCTCATAGGTCTCTTCTGGTGATTCTGAAGCCAAACCTCTGATCTTCACATTTGTCCCCACTGTCAGAAGACTGCCAACCCACTCCCAGTTGGGTGACACGTCTAAATACATTGTTAAAATTCCTGAGGAACCAAGTGATGAGACTCCAGAAACTGTAAATAGGGTAGGATTATTTTATTATTTTTATGTCAAGTAATTAAAGTATCCGTAATAACGACATGAAAATCTGTATGAATGTTTATTTTCTCTACTTAAAGTGAGATAACTGGGAAATCTAAGAGTGGCTAAAAAAATAATTGTGTAATAGGTACTTCACTGTTATCAAATCGCTGGTTTTCTACAATAAGTTATTCTCAACTCTTTTGATTTGACACCCTGTTGTTTGTTGTTCACATGATATATTATGCCTCCTGGCACCTCCCCTCCCAGATGTACCTTAAAATAAAGATACAAACTTTTTTTTGCAAAGTTTAAATTTATCTTTAAAGGCTATTAGATAAAGAGTGAGGTGCTATTTTATGTGTAATAGATTAACAACATTAAAAATATAATACTCGATGTTTAGGGCACTTGTAGACCTATTGTCACGCTCACACTTTGCTGCTAGTTTTGTGAACTTGTACAATTTTGGTTGGAAAACCCTTATCCACATCATACAACTTTTCATAACCTTTCGATTATCTAAGTGGAAATGTATACCAGAGAAATACTACAGAAGGTAAAAAGTATTATGTAGGAAAATAATTAGGGAAAAATAAAAAGGGCCTAATATCTAACAATCAGAGAAAAGCTAAGCATCTGATAGCATCACCTTGACCAGCTTATAATTATAATAATTATTCAATTTTATGGGACATGTTAATGTTATATTAAATGATACAGTGGATTATAAAATTGTATTTATACCCCAATTATACTTATCTAAACTGAGACCAAGGCTGAAAATGAAATGAAACAAAAAACTAAAAATTACTTGTGTGAAAATAACAACTTTTGGGGTAAAAACTTTTTCTCTTTAAAATGTATTTTAATACTGTCTTCTTATAAAAAAAAGTTTCTGTGTGAATTTTGTGGTATTTTTGAGCCAACTTTGTAGGAAATAAAATTATCTGATTCTCCTTGTCTATGTGAAAGCATCTTATCTAGCAAGCAGTAATATATCCGTGAACCTGGGACTTATTTCAAAAACTCTTGTGAGAACAAATTATTTTAGAGAAATTCTGAAAGCTACATAAGACACTTCTGGGAAGCTTCTTTCTCACGGTACTCAAGTACGTGCAATGTATTCAAGGACTCCTTTGTGACTAGGTGCTCCGAGTTCATGAGACTATAGGCATATGAATCAATCTTGGTTGTGGATTCCCAAAGCTTCCTATTTTTTAAGCAGTTCAATGTTATAATATAGCAGGGTGAATAATCCCTCATTCTTTGTATATTTAAAAACTATTTACTTGAACACATGCTGTGTGCTTGGTGCTGTGGATTCTGGATGAATAAAGTCAACTCATAAGTTATTTGTTATTGGAAAGACAGACAATGAAAAAAAAAAAAAACATATAATAAAATCTCAGGTGGTAAGAAATGCTGTAAAAAAATACATCAGAATAAACAAATAGAGAATGTTGGGACTGTGGGAGCAGGGAGTTATTATAGGTCATTAGTAACATTTTCAAAAATGAGTTCAATTTCGCCAGCTCTTTAGTTCTTCTGCTACTTTCCATCATAAGCAATCTGTCTTTGAATCCTTCTATTTTTAATTTAAGCTTCCCTCTAATTTGGATTTTGTTACTGTATGTGAGGTATTAGTCGCTGATTCTTTGCAACCCCGTGGACTGTAGCCTACCAGGCTCCTCTGTCCTTGGAATTGGAGTGGGTTGCCATTCCCTTCTCCAGGGGATCTTCCCGACACAGGGACTGAACCCAGGTCTCCTGCATTGGCAGGCAGATTCTTGACTATCTGAGACACAAGGGCCCTTGTTACTACATAGTGTTGTAATTTGATATGCGAAGTGACCACTCTCAGAAAATTCCAAATCAGAGGCAAAGTATATTTTATCTTGATTATGTCATCATCAGCTGAAAAGTGTGGGCTGGTGGTATGAATCTGACTCCTAGTTCATCAGTGATTTGATTATTCTATCTTCACTCACACAACACATAGCACATATTAGCAAACATTAAATTGGTAATAGTTGACATTTAGTTTAGTTTATTTGTATCTTTTTATTTTGAAATAATGTTAGAGAAATGTTGCAAAAAAAAAAAAAAAAAAAAGAGAGATTAGTATCATTGTTTTCCAGGTGGCTTAGTGATAAGGAATCTACCTGCCAAGCAAGAGATGAGGGTTTGGTCCCTGGGTCAGGAAGATGCCCTGGAAAAGGAAATGGCAACCCACTCCAGCATCTTTGCCTGGCAAATTCCATGGACAGAGGAGCCTGACAGGCTACAGCTCATGTAGTTGCAAAGAATCTGACCCAACTTAGCAATTAACACCACCACCAACAATGCTTATCAAAACCAAGAAAATTAGTATTGGGTCTTTTAAACATAGTCGTGGTGTACATTGCTGGTACCATTTTAGAAAAAAAGATGCTTTGGTAATATGAGAAAACTATCTAATTCCTGGTCTTGTAAACCTCCTGTGTGTTCATAGAAAACTGAATGGGCAAATATTTAGGACTGTAAATCAAAAATAACATAACAGTAGAAAACACTTCATGCTAAAAATATCTATCTTTTTGATGTCCTATTCATGAGTTCTTCCCATAGGTTGGGACTATTTTGTCTGAATTATCTGCATTTTGTTCCAATTTTATTTTTCTTCTTAGATTTTTAGAGGAATGTATATTATTTTAGAACCTGGGGATTCTGTTCTAGAAATGGGGTTTCAATTCCCACCCCCAGCTTATGCAGGCTACACAAGTTTTGCTTGACTATTAACTAAGCCCATGACGGACCAGTTTCCATCTGNATTTCCTTCCCATTTAGGTCACCACATAGCACTGAGTTGAGTTCCCTATGCTATACAATAGGTTCTCATTAGTTAGTTTTGTATTTTATAGCTATCAATAGTGTATATATACGTCAATCCCAATCTCCCAATTCTTCCCATTCTCCTTCCCCACTTGGTATCCATATATTTGTTTTCTATGTCTGTCTCTATTTCTGCTTTGCAAATAAGATCATCTGTACCATTTTCTAGATTCCACTTATCCATTTTAATATATTTAATATAAAAAGTGTTTGTTTTTCTCTTTGTGACACTCCGTAGACCAGTCTCTAGGTCCTTCCACATCTCTACAAATGACCCAGTTTCATTCATTTGACACAATTCAGTCTATCTGGCTGCTGTGCTGTGACTGTTAGAGGGTGAGAGGGAAAACAGGAGACCTTAGGAAGCTATTGCAACCACCTGGGGGTGGGGGAGTGATGGATGATGGTGGCTCTGGAGGCAGTGAAGGAGAAGATAATATTTCTGGGTATATTTTGTAGGTAGATTAGCAAACATTCAGCCATGATCAAAGCCAGCTGTATGTAAAATGTCATTAAAATAGCTGGGACTAGACATGGGTATCTTTTTGTTTCCTTTTTCTGTTTTTGTCTCACTGTCTTCTCCACCTCCTCCACCTTGGCACCTTTCTGGGGATTCTAGGTTTTCACAATTGTCACATCCCTGCTATCTCAGAACTAACCAATTCTGTATCCCATTCTTTTGCTTCTCTTCAGCTAGCTTTTCCAAACTCATCTTGGGAAGGATTCACACTCAAGTGACAATGATTGACCAAAGCCCTATTTTTTTACTCCTCAGGGAATTTTGCATTTTTACTAAAGAATGATTATGCAATTTAACTCAAAGAGACTTTTCTAAGACTTGAACAGCAGATGAAGAATTAAAATTTTGTTTTTTTTAATACCTCCTGAATCTTACTGTAATTTTTAATTAAATACTTCAATTTAAGTCAACAAATATTTGCTGAACATTTGTTCTTTACCAGGTTGGTACTAGGTGTTAGAAATAATATAAAATCTCTCCTCTAAATGACCTATGAGGCTAATAAGGATGGCAGAATCTTGTAACGCAATGAAGTAAATGCTATACACTTGCTAGAAACACACAAAAATAAATCGGCCATGGAGAAGGGACCTGGGAAGAACTGTCCAGGGAATTTCTCCTAGTAGCTTACACCTTCTCTGCCTGGCCGTTATCTACAGCCAGCCTGCTCTGCCCACAGCACTTCAGTTATCAGGCTCATTGTGGACCTTGTGTTCTGCCAGTGATTCAGATGTAAGGGACGTCTCTGACCAGCCTTCTTCTCTGAATTGGATCAGGGCTTGGCTTGAGCTTTCGTCTCAGGGAGACTCTCACTAGGGCAGTGTAAACATGGTCCCTGAGGAGCAGGAGGCATACATTTGGAGTGATGCTCTCAGCCATGCAATGCAGGCTTCTAGACAGAGAAGCTGACTGTACTGAAAGCATAGCCATAAGTTCAAATCTCTGATTCTCAAGGCAAGTAGCACAGTTTGTTTTGAGGTCGCATAGCTCTTTATTACTAGAGCCTGTGGTGAATTTAACATGTCAGTGATGGGGGGGTGTGGGCTTCCCTGGTGGCTCAGACAGTAAAGAATCTGCCTACAGTCCAGCAGACCTCAGTTCAATCCCTGGGTCAGGAACATCCATTGGAGAAGGGAATGGCTGCCCACTCCAGTATTCTAGCCTGGGAAAAGACAGAAGAGCCTGGTGGGCCACAGAGTTGGGCACAACTGAGTGACTAACACTTTTACCTGGTCTTCCCAGTTAGCGCTAGTGGTAAAGAACCTGCCTGCTAGTGCAGGGGATGTTAGAGACACAGGTTCAGTCTCTGGGTTGGGGAGATTCCTTGGAGGAGGGCATGGCAATGCACTCCAGTATTCTTGCCTGGAGAGTCCCATGGACACAAGAGCCTGGCAGGCTATACAATCCCTAGGGTTGCACAAACTCAGACACAACTGAAGTGACTTAGCATGCACACACGTACACACAATGAAGGGGAGATGGTGACGATAGTGGAGGGAAATATTTTCTGAAGGGGAAGCGTGCTCTTGCTATCCTCATCTTCATACCCAGGATTTATGTTGCAATATCTAGCATTGCCTGTAAATTGAATTAGCTCTGATAAACTTGCATACAAAATACTAGTTCTTTTTTTAAACCTAAACTTTGCCCTGCACCTGTCATGTAGTAGATATTTAAGAAATATTTATTGCATGGTGGCTGAAAGCATAGATTGCAAATTGAAGAGATATAATAGTTATCATTGACTTTTTTGCTGGATTCAGAGTCAGCCTAGTTGGTTCTACCTTGTATGATTTGTTAATGGTGATTTCAGTCTGTAATAGTACAGCCTATTATTATTATTTGAGTTATAATAACAGTGATTGGAGTGATTTGTAATTTTAAACCAAAGAAGAGAAGTCAATATATTTGATTTAATACCTGGAAGCCTTGAAATGCTGAAGAAGAAATATGTTCCAAATTAGAATATTGTTAAGAATAGACAGAGGAAATATAGTGAACATAAAAGCACCTCTTATGGCAATAAGAGTCAGTGATGCTGTCTAGCCATCTCATCTGTTGCTGCCCCCTTCTCCTTTTGCCTTTGGTCTTTCCCAGCAGCAGGGTCTGTTCAAAAGTGTTGGCTCTTCTCAACAGATAGCCAGAGTATTGGAGCTTCAACTTCAGCATCAGTCCTTACAATGAATATTCAAGACTTATTTTCTTTAGGATCGACTGGTTTGATTTCCTTGGAGTCCAAGGGACAATCAAGAGTCTTCTCCAGCACCACAGTTTGAAAGCTTCAATTCTTCTGTACTCAGCCTTCTTTATAGTCCAACTCTCACAATCTGTACATGACTACTTGAAAAACTGTAGCTTTGACTATATGCACCTTCCTTGGCAAAATGGTATCTTTGCTTTTTAATATGCTGTCTAGGTTTTTCATACCTTTTCTTCCAAGGAGCAAGCGTCTTTTAATTTCATAGGTGCACTAACCATTTGCAGTGATTTTTGAGTCTAAGAAAATAAAATTTGTCACTGTTTCTACCTTTTCTCAATATATTTGCCATGAAGTGATTGGACCAGATGCCATTAGTTTTCTTAATGTTGAGTTTCAAGCCAGCTTTTTCACTCTTCTCTTTCACTTTCATTAAGAGGCTCTTTAGTTTATCTTCATTTTCTGTCATTCAGTTTAGTTCAGTTCAGTTGCTTAGTGGTGTGAGATTCTTTGCAACCCCATGGACAGCAGCACGCCAGGCTTTCCTATCCATCATCAATTCCCGGAGCTTACTCAAACTCATGTCCATCAAGTCAGTGATGCCAACCAACCATTTCATCCTCTGTCATCCCCTTATCCTCCCACCTTCAATCTTTCCTAGCCTCGGAGTCTTTTCTAATGAGTCAGTTCTTCATATCAGGTGGCCTAAGTATTGGAGTATCAGCTTCAGCATCAGTCCTTCCAATGAATATTCAGGACTGATCTCCTTTAGGATGGACTGGTTGGATCTTCTTGCAATCCAAAAGACTCTCAAGAGTCTTCTCCAACATCACAGTTCAAAAGCATCAATTCTTCAGTGCTCAGCTTTCTTTATAGTCCAACTCTCACATCCATACATGACTACTGGAAAAACCATAGCCTTAACTAGACCTTTGTTGGCAAAGTAATGTCTCTGCTTTTTAATATGCTGTCTAGCTTGATCATAGCTTTTCTTCCACGGAACAAGCATCTTTTAATTTCATGACTCCAGTCACCATTTGCAGTGATTTTGGAGCCCAAGAAAATAAAGTCTGTCACTGTTTCCACTGTTTCCCCATCTATTTGCAATGAAGTGATGGGACCAGATGCCATGATCTAAGTTTTTTGAATGTTGAGTTTTAAGCCAGCTTTTCCAAATCAAGAGGCTCTATAGTTCCTCTTCACCTTCTGCCTTAAGGGTGGTATCATCTGCATATCTGAGGTTATTATTTCTCCTGACAATCTTGATTCCGCCTTGTGCTTCATCCAGCCTGGCATTTCGCATGATATACTCTGCATATAAGTTAAATAAGCAGGGTGAAAATATACAGCCTTGACGTCTCCCAATTTGGAACCAGTCTGTTGTTCCATGTCTGGTTCTAACTGTTGCTTCTTGACCTGCATACAGGTTTCTCAGGAGGGAGATAAGGTGGTCTGGTATTCCCACATCTTTCAGAATTTTCCGCAGTTTGTTGTGACCTACACAGTTAAAGGTTTTGGCATAATCAATAAAACAGAAATAGATGTTTTTCTGGAATTCTCTTGCTTTTTCTATGATCCAGTGGATGTTGGAAATTTGATCTCTGGTTCTTCTGCCATTTCTAAATCCAGCTTGAACATCTAGAAGTTCACGGTTCACATACTGTTGAGGCCTGGCTTGGAGAATTGTGAGCCTTACTTTGCTTTGAGATGTGAGATGTATGTGAGATGAGTGCAATTGTGCGGTAGCTTGAGCATTCTTTGGCATTGCCTTTCTTTAGGGTTGGAATGAAAAGTGACCTTTTCCAGTCCTGTGACCACTGATGAGTTTTCCAAATTTTCTGGCGTATTGAGTGCAGCACTTTCACACCATCATCTTTTAGGAACTGAAATAGTTCAAGTGGAATCCCATCACCTCCACTAGCTTTGTTCATGGTGATGCTTCCTAAGGCCCAGTTGACTTCTCATTCCAGGATGTCTGACTGTAGGTGAGTGATCACACCATCATGGTTATCTGGGTCATGAAGATCTTTTTTTTGTAGTTCTTCTATGTATTATTGCCACCTCTTCTTTATATCTTCTGCTTGTCTTGATCCATACCATTTCTGTCCTTTATTGTGCCCATCTTTGCATGAAATATTCCCTTGGTATCTCTAATTTTCTCAAAGAAATCTCTAGTTTTTACCATTCTATTGTTTTCCTCTATTTCTTTGCACTGAACACTGGAGAAGGCTTTCTTCTCTCTCTTTACTATTCTTTGGAACTCTGCATTCAAATGGTATATCTTTTCTTTTCTCCTTTGCCTCTAGCTTCTGTTTTTCTGAGCTATTTGTAAGGCCTCCTCAGACAATCGTTTTGCCCTTTTGAATTTCTGCCACAATGGTGGTGTCATCTGCATGTCTGAGGTTATTGATATTTCTCCAGGCAGTCTTGACTCCAGCTTGTGATTCATCCAGCCCAGCATTTCGCTTGATGTACTCTGCATATAAGTTAAATAAACAGGGTGACAGTATACAGCCTTGACGTAGCCCTTTCTCTATTTGCAGCAGTCCATTGTTCCATGTCTGGTTTTAACTGTTGCTTCTTGACCTGCACACAGATTTCTCAGGAGATAGGTACGGTTGTCTTTAAGAATTTTCCAGTTTGATGTGATCCACAGAGTCAAATGCTTTGGCATAGTCAATGAAGCAAAAATAGATGTTTTTCTGGAACTCCCTTGATTCTTAATATGTTGATATTCAATCTTGCTCTTTCCTACTGTACCATGTTCAATTTGCCTTGATTCATGAAGGGAACGTATATCTTAGAGATGCATAAGGCTCCAGATAGATGAAGTATGAGAAAGGACATCCGGTTGCTCTAAAGAAGTACATTCTCTTGGTCTAGAAAAATTGTATCACATAAAAAGAAAGATGAAATTTCGACTTCGATTGCAAAACTATTGTAAATTATGGAAGAGATTTACCAGAAAAAAGAAGCAAGCAATTTTTTTTTCACACAAAATTCCAAGGTAAATTCTGAAAATTATGGCAAATTCTTAGTTTGTGAATGTTTACAAAAGCAACTCTAACTGCAAGTGAGAGATTTTCTTAAAGCAATAGACATTTGTTGAATGCCTTCCAGGTTCCAGCTTTTGTGATGTCTCTCACGATATCATGAACAAGGAAAGATATCTTCCTTTTTTTCCTATCTTCCACTAGACCTATTAGAGGTCTAGTGATGTATTCCTGTGAATTCCCACTTGTTCTGAATGCTTAATCCAAAGCATCCTTGAGATCACTCTCTATCCATCATTTTACTTTAATTCCATGAATATTATTTATCTTTCTAGGACTTTTCTTTATTAATTATTTATTGTTTGTTTCAGTTCATTGAGATATCAACTCTAGAGAGTAAAATCTTGTGAGTTTTGATTACTGCTGAATCTCTAATATTTAGAACAATACACGTGACAGAGTAGATACGCAATAATAATTTGTTGAATGACTCTGTTAGTTGGACTGCTGTATCCAAGTAAATTTACAAGATGGATCGATGCCCACCAGGTTGGCAGAATCCAGTAGGCAAGAGCTCTCTATCCTTAATTTGTGACTTGAATGAAGATGAAAATGGTTCAGGAAATAAGATAAAATTATTATCTTTACGGTTTACAATGATAAACCAAATATAAACCAAATGTTAAAAAGAGATGAAAGAGAAATATTCCATTGTGTCTGTGTACCACAGTTTCCTTATCCATTCATGTGCCAGTGGACATCTAGGTTGCTTCCACATCCTACTATTGTAAACAGTGCTACAGTGAACATTGGGGTACATGTATCTCTTTCAATTCTGGTTTCCTCTGTGTGTATGCCCAGCAGTGGGATCGCTGGGTTGTATGGCAGTTCTATTTACAGTTTTTTAAGGACTCTCCACACTGTTCTTCATGGGCATGGGGAGTGAGTTGGAGGGGGAGTTCTGGATGAGGAGACACCTGTACACCCGTGGCTGACTCATGTTGATGTATGGCAAAACCACCGCAATATTGTAAAGTAATTAGCCACCAATTAAAATAAATTAATTTTAAAAAAGAGATGAAAGAATTAGGAATTTTAGGCTATAGCATAGTCACTGTGATCCAATAATAAAAAATGACTTCAATTTCACTCTCTTCTGTATTCTAAACATAAGACAAAAACCAAGGAGACAATTCCTATGATTATTATTTTCACTGTATTAATTGAGTTTATTGTCAATATCATGTAAATCATGATGATATTCTGCCTTGTGTTAAAAATACATCTAGTTAAACATATCTTTTAAAATTTTACATATAGTAGTGTGTATATGTTAATCGCACACTCCTAATTTATCCTTCCCTGTAGCTTTCCCTTTTGGTAAACATAAATTTTCAAATTTGGTAAACATAATTTGGTAAACATAAATATTTTCAAATTCTGTCAATCTGCTTCTGTTTTGTAAATAAGATCATTTGTATCATTTTTGAAATACAACACTATAAATCAGGTATGCTGCTGCTGCTAAGTCACTTCAGTCATGTTCGACTCTGTGCGACCCCAGAGACGGCAGCACACCAGGCTCCCCTGTCCCTGGGATTCTCCAGGCAAGAACACTGGAGTGGGTTGCCATTTCCTTCTCCAGTGCATGAAAGTGAGAAGTGAAAGGGAAGTCGCTCAATCGTGTCCGACTCCTAGCGACCCCATGGTCCCTGCAGCCCACCAGGCCCCTCCGTCAATGGGAATTCCAGGCAAGAGTACTGGAGTGGGGTGCCATTGCCTTCTCCGGTAAATCAAGCATACTCTAATATAAAATCAAAATTTAAATTTAAAAATGTTAAAGGGATGTTGACAGAGGAAAATGATAGTGGAGTTCTTCAGTTGAGGATCAGTAAGGAAAAGGTTGATAGAAGCAGCAGTATAACCATCACACAGAAGAGAGTTCTTAGTCAAACAGGGGAAAAAAGGATCGATGTCCTCTAGGAGTAAGTTAGCAGAAGCATATTTTGTCTCAATATAACGGAGAATTTTGCATTAATTCTAACAGAACTAAACGTGCTATCTTGGGAGGTATGGCTGAACAAGGGATCAGAGAGATTCATGCTTTGGCTAAGGGGGTTGAATCAAATTGCCTTCAATTTCACTTCTGATTCTTATATTATATGGCATTATGTGTATGATAGCAAGATATTGGTCTGACCAAGCTTTTCAGCTATATTCTTTAGGGCAGCTGAGGATAGGAGAGCAAAGGTTATAAATAATTATGCACCCTGAAAGACGAGGTGAGGTCCTATGGTAGATGAGTCATGGCTGTTGACCTGGAGCACCCATGTCCAAATCCCAGCTATGATTTAGAAGCTAGTGACCTTAGATAATTCTTTCTTAACGTCTCTCTGCTTTGAAGTGAAAGTGAAAGTCGCTCAGTCATGTCCAACTCTTTGCGACCCCATGGACTATACAGTCCATGGAATTCTCCAGGCCAGAATACTGGAGTGGGTAAGCCTATTCCTTCTCCAGAGGATCTTGATGACCCAGGAGTAGAACCGGGGTCTCCTGCATTGCAGGCAGAGTCTTTACCAACTGAACTATTAGAGAAGCCTTTTCGTTTCCATATATAAAGTGAACGTAATATAGTATCTACGTCATAGTTTGTTTTGATAACTCAGGGAGATAATACACAGTAAGCTTTTAGAGGTTACCTAGCTTGTAGTGATTGTTATTTATTATTGCAACTGTTTTTGCAATTAAATACTGACAAAACCACTGTGGAGTATTAATAACATTTTTTTCTGCATTATTTATCTGTTTAGATATTCCTTGGAAGAAGATATCTTATTGAGAAATATGGGCCTGGTGGACCTGAATTCCAAATCTTTTAGATTTTATATGGGCTATGGTCTTAGATGAGTCATCTGAACTCACCACATAGCTTTTGCTTAACGATTGTTTAGTTATAGGGATTCTGCAAAATTAAATCAGGCAATGCATGTTATTTGCCTAGTTATAGATGTCGGCTCTTATTTTCCACGTTGAGGTGATATTTTGCTTCAATCCTTAATCTAAATATGTTATTTTCTGGAGACTGTAGCAGTACAGTAAGTCCCCTACATATGAACCTTCAGGTTTCGACCTTTGAAAGCTATGAATGTTCACGCCAGCCACTATATCCAACTGTTGTACTGTACTGCTGACCCTTTCAAGGTATTGTACTGTAAATATGAAAATGCTTCATTTTTTGTGTTTGTTTTTAATGTGCATTTTATTTGTATGAAAAGTATTACAACCCTATTCTAGTACAGTACTATATAGCCAAATGTGTTAGTTGAGTATCTAGGCTAACTTAGTTGGACTTAACAAATAAATTGAACTTACCAATGTGCTCTTTTTTTTTTTTTTTTTGAGATATCTGGTTTTCCTTTATTATTATTTTTTAACAGTTTATTTTTTTTAATTTAATAAATAAAAATAATAAACCGAATATAGACTGATGATTCATTTCCCACATGATTTGGAACGGAACTTGTTCGTATGTAGGGGGCTTACTGTACCAGGTCAACAGAGAGACTCAGGGCTTAAGGGGCCGAAGTGTTGCTTTTTCCGTCCCTGGCATTTTTAATTTTACTTGATTGCTCTGTCTTCTTCTGTAGACCCTTTGGTTTGCTTGCAGGGGATGAAGACAGCCCGGTGCTGTGTGCCAGTTCCCACAGCTTTGGGGCTGGTGGGGAGGCTGCCTGAGACAGAAGCTTTTGAAGCGAGAGGAACCTTGAACTTGGCACCCAGAGCAATGTCAACACTGGGATTTTGATTATGTCTGTGATCCTGATTTCTACAGTTTCCTCATGCTCGACCCCAAATACTCTACAAAACTGAATTAGATTACCCCAACTTTTACTTAACACTTGGAATATTTTATCTTTTGATTCTTTAATATCACTGTATTGGAAAGTGCAAGAGAGGATGATGACGTTTAAAAAATGAATTTAAGACCAAGAGCATGGCCTTCTGATTTTCCCGTTATGGAGTTAAATTGCTATAACATCTATTCAAAGTACTACTTTTTAAAAATTGATGATGGATTTTATGTGTTCTGATCACTGTTTTTATAAATGATGCAAGAGAATGTATCGAGTTTAATTAAACTCATTGGCACAATATTTGTTAATTATAGCACCATAAAAAAAGATTCACATTCCTTTGAGAATCAAGCAAAAATACCCCAAATATTTATACAATAATGTTCCTGTCAGGGCATACTGCCAATGAGAAATTTACATATAACTTTGTAAAAAGGAGTGTTTTTAAACTCTGAAACGATATAGCATATAATTGCCTATAATCCCTAGGCTGATGTTTTACTGTGATATTTCTTTGCTTCTCATTCTAATAAAACATTAACATGAAGAGCTAATTTTTTCTGTCAAAAGCAAGTTGTTGAAGCATAATCATTGTTTCCTTCATTTGATAACATGTTTAACTTGGTAGAGCTGGTCTAAAATTATATCACATTCTTTCCCCTTTTCAACTCCATTCTTACTTTCTGGTTACCCCCCCTTCTAGCAATACAAGACCAAGTCCAGCTACAAGGCTTTTGCAGCAATCCCAACAAACACATTGCTTTTGGAACAGAAGGTCAGTGTTGGCTCAAAAGCAGAGTAAATTTTGGTGATGTTTTCTAAGATTGCTCATGTTTTCTAGAAAATTTCTGTTTTCAAGTTTTGCATTTACCAAAATAAAATGCTGCTTTTAGTTTAGGATGACATGGTGAAAGCATCTTGGTGAGTAGAATTGGAGACATCATTAATTTATCAGTGGAGTCTGGGTAGGAGCTGTCAGGCAGCTCTGGGAAACTTGATTACCTCATGTATTTCTGAGTATATCCCTGTCCTTTGAAATTTTAAATAATTGTTAATATTTAAGTGTTTCCAGGATGGTGGTCCCGTGATGATTAAGACTTCACTTTCCAATGCAGGAGGTGTGGGTTCAGTCCCTGGTTGGGGAGCTGAGATCCCACATGCCTCGCGGGCAAAAAACCAAGACATAAACCAGAAGCAGGATTATACAAATCCAATAAAGACTTTAAAAATAAAGTCCACATAGAAAATCTTAAAAAACATTTTTAAGAGTGTGCACTTCTGTTCACACTGGTCAATCAACAGAGTAGAGGTGAAATGGGGTTACATCTGGGCAACTGGCCACCTTTCAAACGGTGATTCATAGGTGGCTCAGATGGTAAAAATCTGCCTGTAATGCAGGACACACAGGAAATGCAGGAGTTTCAATCCCTGGATAGGGAAGATGCCCTGGAGGAGGGCATGGCAACCCACTCCGGTATTCTTGCCTGGAGAATTCCATGGACAGAGCAGCCTAGTAGGCTACAGTCCATGGGGCCAAAGAGAGTTGGACATGACTGAGCGACTAACACTTTCACTTTAACACACTATGTGGCTTCTACAGGGTGGAAATACATTAGCCAAGCACCTAACTTAACCTCTTAAATCCGATCAGTCTGAACATCTTTATCCATCTCACTGATCTGACCTCCGTGTATGATAGAAGGTGGAAATCCTTCCCAGTGACCCAGTTGCTTTCACATGGCTCCAGGGCATTTTTGATTTGCTATTAAGAGTCATTAACTATAAAATTACAGGATTCTGCTTCAGTGGGTAAATAAAATTAAAGCCTCTTGTTTCACAAGTCCATTACAAAGACTCTAATGAAGTCCCAGTAGAGGAAATGAATGAAATCAGTTACCAAGTTCATGACATGATATAGTTCCTATGTTATTTTTATGCTATTTATTTAGGCAATATATCTGATTGCATGAAGCCCATTTTTTTTGTGTATGTGTGCAGCTATAGTGTTTCAAATAATATTATTTGTCAAATGTTAGTGTTTGCAACCGGGTGATATTTTGACCACTGGTTTGTGAGTCTACATGCTAAAATCTACATTTTAGCATGATCTGGAGAATAAAACTGTATATTCTCATATTCTGTATATTCCTTTGTCTGAAAAATAGGAATTGCTAGTGGGGAATGCTAAGAGGTGTATAAGTGAACATTAGTTGACAGTATCTCTTACATTGTATATCTTTGATAACAAACTGTTCTGAATCCTTTGAGCTGGGATGGGAATTACTTGGTTGCGGGCAGATGGGTAGCTTTTTCCTCTAGCTTCTTTTCTGAATTTTGACCTTTTATGGCTCATTGAAGGATAACATAGGGGAATTCCCTGGTGGTCTAGGGGTTAAGACTCTGAGCTTCCATTGCAGGGGACACGGGTTCAATTCTTGGTTGGGGAACTAATATCCTGCATGCTGCATGACCCCCCCCCCACTCCCCCAAAAGGGAGATTTCCAATATCGGGAGATTTCTGGAGGCTTGAGGAAGTGACATCATTACCGTGTCACCAGATGCCCCTTATCCTGTGTCTAGAGTTACTATGTGGAGTTGTAGTAGAAGTATTCCTTCACCATAGACCCTCTGCCTATCTAGATGGATGTTTCCAAAATCTGCTCACAAGGGCCTGTCTTCACAGAAGTGAGAGAAGCTCTTCCCTCACCAGCCATGCACACTTCCTGGTTTCAGAATTTCTGTCTTTTTCAGTTCAGTGGATTTTAAGGATTATATTTTATTAGCTTCAGTCAGTCATTAAGAATGCAGAATGATTAGCTTAATTTCAAATTTCATCAAAACCCATTTCATAAACATCTTCGGTGGTATTAGTTTTTACTAAACCTAACGCAAGTTCATAAAGGAGAGGGTTTTTGTTTTTAATTTAAAATAAAACATACTCTTCAGTAAAATTATCATTTTTGTTTTTAGTACAACATCTGTAATTATCATGGTATCTAATTTAAAATATCTAATGCATTTATTCACCAGGGATTAGCCTGACTGAGCACACAATACATTTATCTAGTGTGGATAATTGTCTCTTGGCTAAGATATTGTTTTTGGACCACAAATACTTGAATTGCTTCAAGGTCACAGGGTATAACATGATGCCTGTTTTTCTTTAGAGCCTTTAATAATTCCATGGTTTTTTTTTTTTTTTTCTTTTTGGTTGGCTTTCCTATGTTATGTACTCCCCAATGAGAAACTTTACTTTTAAGAATTTTTAAATCATAAAAATATTATCTCCACATTTTATAAGAGTTTATAAAATTTCAGTCATATTTCTTGAATGATAATGTGTTGTTTCTTTCATGGTTGTAGTTTTAAAAACATAAATCTGGTTTATACAATGGAACTCATCCTATGCCATCAAAATCAAAGGGACTTATTTCTGAATTGAGTGGGTAAATTAGGACTATAATAATAAGAGGCTCATCTATTTGGGGGAGGATTTGTAGTCTGGAATATGTTGAATCCCAGAAACTTTTCGGAGATCCCTTTAATATCATACAGACCACTACAATTAAAAAGGGCGATGCCACAGTGTCATTATAGTGTTCTGTTAGGGCCCATGATGGGGACCACCTTGAAGAATGCATTTACTTCATCTTAAGATAGTTCAGCAATTCTCCCCTAGTCAGATTTTTATACCATATTTTGTTTTATAGCATATAGTATAATTAATAAGTAACCAGAATCACTTTAAAAGATAATACTAGTTTTTAAAGCAAATTTTTCTCCAAGTTGAAATACAGGTATCCATTCTGATTAGACCTTAAGCTCTCATTGAATCCCCCAACTGGTTTCAGCTTTAATCACCGCTTGATGAAGCCCATAATTTTCAAGAGTGCATTTTGTTGATGAGGGATATGAAGTATCTGGTACTTCTGTTCTATAATTTATTGTCCACATCAAACTTAAATTTATAGCTTATTCCATTTTCTATCATTTCCCCTCCATGAATGTTTAGGAGGGAAGCATTTTTAGCTTAAGCCTTAACTAAGGCTTTACAGGAAAAGATGAATGTCAGGCTTCATATTTTAATGTGTTGGCATTGAGGTCTTTGACTTAATCTCCTGCCAATAATCATCTTCTCCAAGACTGAGACGAGGATGTAATACAAGTGATTATAAAGCAGGAACAAAATAATTAGATGAATTTGCATTCGTGACTGTCCTTAATACAATATGTTCAACAATATACCAAGTTCTGTAGAGGAAATAATTTTTGATATGAACATTTTTTTATTCTTGATGTGAATACTGTTATCCTTTTCAGAGAATGTTAAACATCTCTCTCTTATTGACTAATTTTTCTTATCATCTAAGTCCAATAGCAATAGGTAAAAAGTGAAACTAAAGGAAACACATATTCTAAATACATGGATTATTATTTTTATTGTGCAACTGTTTTAAGGATAGGAAAGATAAAGGAATGTTTCATTGTAATCAAATAATATGAATATTTATTGTCTCACATTGATTGCTATTTTTCCATGAAATAATACACTTTTTCTTTGGAAGTATTTTATCTGTTGCCTTCTTCACAAATATCTCTCAGGATAAAATCAAGGCTACAGTTAGGTACTAATTTTTCCAACAAATGATATTACTGTGCATTTAATTCATAACCTATGTGTGTTTGAAAGAATTTTAGAGTAGATCAATTTTATAAATAGTACTTATAAACTACAGAATTATTTAAATGAAGATTACAGGAAAAATAATTTCATTTCTCCTCGTATAAACAGCTATTTCAAAGACAATAGGGAGAATTATGCTAAGAAAATAGAAAAGTAAAGATTTGAGATATCTTGTCAATGTAAATGTTTTATTCTAAGTTGCCATTTTAAATTTTTAAAAGTGACTTTTTAAACTCCAATCAGATTAATCATATGTCTTTGGGTGAGACTATTTTAAGATCAATGCATGTCTTAAAAATTTGACAAAATCTGGTTACTAACTTAAGCATATGGTCTAGACTAGAGTGAGTGTCTTAATTTAGGTTATTTCAAGAAGTAAATGNTCTGGCATGAGATCTATGGAAAAGGAAAATGGTTTATCCAAAGTGGGTTCTTTATGTTTGGTGATCCATGTGCCTACGTACTTAGTGATAGGATCCACTCTGCTTTCAGTTTTCAGTTTTCATTCACCTCTCAGAGGGTAAAAACCACATTGACATGTGTGTCATAAAAAAGCAACGCTAGGCAATGACCGAAGTGCTTGGTTTTTCTTTATGTGCCTCGGGCATGAGGTCTTTGGCAATTCATTTTTCAGTGGATGTCAAATCCTTGTTTCTTTCTTTAGTCTAACTCTATTAGTTTGCTTGTAACTTGCCTTTTAAACAGATTTTCTTTGAAATAAGAAGTTTTGATTTTCACAATTTTTTGACTGCTCTGTTTGTTTTAAAAAGTTTTATGTTTTTTTTTTTTTTTTCTTTTCAATGATGATAAATGGGTTAAAATACTTGCACTGTCCACCTTTTCTTTCTTTAGTAATTAAAATGATGTCAAAGGCTATAGAAAGTAGACCATAGGACCTTGTTTCACACAAGAACCATTCTTATACTCTCTCTGATGTTCTTCATGGATAGATCAGATGACTAATAAGCTTAGTGCTGTTCAAATCCAGTTGCAGGTTTGTTTTTAGGTACCCCATGTTCCTTCTCATCCTTAGTTTAGTTTTTTACCAATGGGCAGTTGTTTAAATATAGTAGTCTCCTCTCACTATTCACAGTTCCAGCTCACCAAACAATCTTTCCTTACTCTTCAAAAATCATTGCTAGAATATTGGTAACATAACTATAGCTACAGAATTTAATAAACAATCTTAACCCATATTGGACAAGGAGAAGGAGGCTTCTCTAAGGGTTCGACACAACTAGATTAGTTGAGAGAGTCTGGTTTTATTAGTGATAATACACATAAGCCAATATTCTTTTTCTTTGATAAAGGATCTGCAGTGGCTTAACTCCACCCTAAAGTTCAAATTTAATTCTGTTTTTTTCCCCCTCTGGAAATAGTTTCTCATAATAGTGATATGAAGTCCATTATATTAGATGAAATAAAAATGTATTGGGGATGTCTAAAACACCTTATTGTTATGTCATCATTCTCAGTGAAGAAGTTTGGGGGACTTGTGGAGACTGAATACAAAGATAGATGGGTTTTTCCCTAATTGAATCAATATATTTGCCTGAGCATTTTATCTTTTTTCTCTATGACAGTCTGGTATTATTTAGCAAAACGTACTGAAAAATGGTAGTGATGTAGTTAAATTGTGCAAATATTTTTAGTGGGTGATTTCTTTTTTCCTTAAAATTGTTGAGATAAAAACTTAACTATGCTTTTAAAAATATTTTGTTTATTGAGCATGGTGGGTCTTCAGTCTGCGTGGGCTTTCTCTAGTTGCGTGAGCAGGACTACTCTCTAGTTGTGGTGTGTGGATTTCTCACTGCTGTGGTTTCTCTTGTTGTGGAGCATGGGCCCTAGGGCACGTGGGCTTCAGTACCCGCAGCACATGGGCTCAGCAGTTACGGATCTTGGGCTCTAGAGTGCAGGCTCAGGAATTGTGGCGCATGGGCCCAGTTGCTCCACCAGATGTGGAATCTTCCTGGACCAGGAATTGAACCAGTGTCCCCTGCATTGCAAAGCAGATTCTTAATCACTAGACCACCAGAGAAGCCCCTTAACTATGTTTTGTTTCCATCAAGACACATTTAGTTCAGCATATTTCATAGAAGCTGTTTAACTAAGGAAATGAGTAGAGAAATTCTCTCAGTATTCCAATAGCGAAAAAACTAACTAAAGGAAAAAGATCCTAAGACATTAGACGTAACCATTACTCATATTGCATTATGAGGTTAAAAAATGAAGCCTTCGGTGAAGTGAGCAATTACTGGAGTGAGCATTCTGAAGGACAATTTTCTGTAGCACAGAAGAGTCAGAAACCTTCGTGGACACTAACCTGGTCCACAGCTATTAGCCAGGACAGTTAGAGGTAGGAAGCCATTGGCCAGGACAGCCTGCTGCCTTACAGTAACCAGGAATGACAGTGAACAGTGGACATCTTGGTGAAGAATGGCATGAATCAAAAATAAAAAACAAACCATGATAGACACAGTACAATAAGGACTGCAGGTGCCTGGTTGTCATGTTTAGTGATTCACACTCTTGTGTGCTTGGCAATACCATGGGAGTCACTCAGCCCTCAGTGTTTAGTCATTCACCTCCCAGAGGGTAAAGACAGCATTGACTCGTCTGTCATAAACCCTGAAAATATTTGCAACTTCAAAAAGAAATAGAAATAGTTTAGAAACACAGCTTTATTGTGTCTTAGCCAAGTATATTTATAATTGTACCTCTGTATTTGACCACTTCCTGGACTTCTCTGGGCCAGTGGTTAAGACTCTGCACTTTAAATGCAGGGCACAAAGGTTTGATCTCTAGTTTAGGAATATCCTGGATGCCATGTGGTGCAGCCAAAAAAAAAATTATATATATTGCCCACTTTCCAACAGTGGTGAAAGCTGTGCTGATATGGAAGCCCAGCCTCCCATTTAAGGGCAGACTAGCTTGAGAAAATGTAACTGTTAAAGTATATATGTATCTCAAACTATAAGAAAGAAAGTGAAACTGTGGGTGCTAGATATGAAGAGAGAACTCCAGGTGGGAAAATAAAATAGAAGGTGGCGAAATAAGTATAATTTCTGTAGGACACTGGTGCATCAGAACCTAGGAGCCAGGAAAGAGTTTAACTTTCACTGTATAGTGAATCGGAGAGCTCAAAATGAATCCTTTGTGTGCATCCAGGTGCCTAGAAGGCCCCCTATCCATGAAGTGTGCGATAGAAATAGACATACATCCTTCCAACATCTTTACCCTGCACTCCTAGGTCCCCTGCACTCCTGCACATCCATAAAAAAATGGGTGCTAAACTTATGAAGACAAAGGATTTGGAGCAAGTTCAATGGGACTTCCCAGGTAGTGCAGTTGATAAAGAATCTGCCTGCCAGTGAAGGAGATGCAAAAGACAATGGTTCGATCCCTGGGTCAGGACGATCCCTGGAGCAGAAAATGGCAACCCATGCCAGTATTCTTGCTTGGAAAATTCCATGGACAGAAGAGCCTGGTGGGCCACAGTCCATGGAGTTACAAAGAGTTGGACACAACTGAGTGCACATGCAACAATAAACCTATGATACTTGAACACGTGGGGACTTGCGCCCCTGTGAGTTTAATGAAATAAAATGGAAACTTGTCCAGAGCCAGTGAAACTCTTGGGACCCCACCATGGCAAACATGAAATGTATTATTGGCATGGTTTCCCAACCCAGAGTTTCTCAGATACCTACATAAATCTTCACTAAAAATACCCCGACTAAAGAGGAGCTCAAAATCAAAGCTAAAAAGTCACCAAATGAGTGAAGGACCTCTTGGGACAGAGGAGTGAAGGAGAATCAGCAGATACAAGAAACAGGAGATTTAATCATGCGTGTGTGTGTGTGCTAAGTCGCTCAGTCATGTCTGACTCTTTGTGACCCTATGGCATGTAGCCCACCAGGCTCCTTTGTCCATAGCATCTCTCTAGGCAAGAGTACTGGAGTGGGTTGCCTTGCCCTCTTCCAGGGGATTTTCCCGACTCAAGGTGTGAACTGGGCGTCTCTTATGTCTCCTGTATTGGCAGGTAGGTTCTTTAGCACTAGTGAGTGCCACCTGGGAAGCCTGATATAACCATGAGAGATTATAGAAAAACCTGGAATGAAATATAAATATAATAAAAATGTTGAAATAGTTAAAAGGAGTTATGGACACCATAAAAAGATCTGATAAAGAATCAAATTGAACTCCTTGAAGTTAAAAATGCTATCATAAAAAATATAAAGTGCAATGGCCATGTATAATATATATTAATATTGATTCATTAACTGTCAGGCTTCTGTGTGGAAACAATCCAGAATGCGGCATAATGGGATAAAAAGATATGACAAGGAATTTTATGGAAATGAAGGATGGATTCAGAAGACCTAAGATATATTTCACTGAAACTGTAAAGAACAGATTAGATGTAATAGGAGAGAAGCAATATGTGAAGAGATTCCTAGAGGATTTTCCAGAATCAAAGAAAGATATGCCTACTCAGAGTAAAGGAGTACCCCAAGCCCCAGAGAAGGATACGTAAAAGGCCACCCTCAGACACATCATAGTGAGCTTACAGAATTCCTTGGAGAAAAACCTTAAACAGTAACCAAATGTGAAGACAGATAATCCAAGTTACAATGTTTAGACTGACAGCAGTTAACAGAAGTCAGAGCAAGTGGACAGTGTCTTCAAGATGCTGGGACCAGTAACCATTATCCTAGAATTCTATGTTCAGGTAAATTCTAGCTCAAGAGGAGAACAAAATAAAGACATTTCCAGAGAGAGTTCAAGGTGGGGAGCTCTGGGGGAAAAAAAAAAAAAACTATCAAAGCATTTACTTCAGTGAGAAGAAAACCAAATCCAGGAGAAAAGTGTGAAATTTAGGAACCGAGAATGATGAAGCCATATTAATTTAAAACAATTAGAAACAACAAAGTTTTTTTCATGAAAGCTTTTAAGGAAAAATCTGTTGTTTTCTTTTACTATAAATAAATATAAATAGCTAACAGTGTTGGTATAAGTAGAACATGGAGTGTATGGAGAATGAAACATTACATCACCTTGAAGAATTTTTGATGCCTTTTGCTGGTGCTTGTTAAGATGCTAAGGAAAAGCACTTTGGAAAACATTATATTTACCACTATGTGAGCTGAATGAAAATGTGTGGGAGAAATATTGAAAGGCAATGAGCAAAAAAATGTAAAACAATTATTTTGGAGTTGATATAATGGTATTTTTCCTTAATATCTGTCAAAATTCTACAGTTGATATATATTATTTTAATAAAAACTTCACAATACTTAAAAAACATAGATATATTTACTAAATTATGAATTTCACTAAAAGACACTATGTTTATAATTTTGCAGGCAAACCTCTCCTCACCATCTTCTACAGTATCAGAGAGTCAGCTGGTATGTATCCTGTTATTAAATCATAGACCTGGTACTTTAGAAAATCCTAATCTTTCAAGACAGGTTTATCTGAACAAAAATGAATCAGTTCTAATGAAGTTAATGAAACTGGAGCCTATTATACAGAGTGAAGTAAGCCAGAAAGAAAAACACCAATACAGTATATTAATGCATATATTTGGGATTTAGAAAGATGGTAATGATGACCCTATATGCCAGAAAGCAAAAGAGACACAGATGTAAAGAACAGACTTCTGGACTCTGGGAGAAGGCGAAGGTGGGATGATTTGAGAGAATAGCATTGAAACATGTGTATTACCATATGTGAAACAGATCACCAGTCCAAGTTTGATGCATGAAATGGCATTCAAAGCTGGTGCACTGGGACAACCCAGAGGGATGGGATGGGGAGGGAGGCGGGAGGGGGCTCTGGATGGGGGACGCATGTATACCCATGGCTGATTAATGTCAACGTATGGCAAAAATCACTACAGTATTGTAATTAGCTTCCAATTAAAATAAATGGATAAATTTTTTAAAAAGTGAACTGAGGACAAATCTACTATGAATAAGTTTCTTTGCTTACTTGTCTAGGAAAAGTTTACTGATGCTTTACTAAAGCTCCATGCTGATTGTTTTGAAGGTTACAAACATGCATAAAAACATACATAGACCATGTTTGCCGGTAACTTGCATCCCGGTGGTGGTGGTAGAATAGAGTGGCCGGGGCTGGAAGCAAGATACTGATGTTTTAGAGGCAAGGATTCATTTCCTGGTGGGAGAGATCAGAAAAGGGTTCAAGAACGAGGTCATCTTTAATCATGTAGGGTAGGTTCTGAACTTGGGGAAATAGGAAATGAGATGTTTCAGGCAGGAAGATAAAGAATGATCAAACCCGGGATGAGCAACAGAAATATAGTATGAACCACAAATATAAATCACATAGGCAATTTTAAATATTCTAGTAGCCATGTAAAACTAAAAAGAAGCTGGTCACATTAATTTAAACACTATATTTTATTTAATATACACACATTATCCTTTCAGCATACAGTAGTATAAAATTGAGATTATTTTCCATTATTTTTGTAGAGTTAAAGTCTTTGAAATCTGCAGTGTATTTTATATTTAGACTTGCCACATTTCAAGGGCCCAACAAGGGGGCTGGTGGCTACTCTGTAGGACAACACAGATCTAGGCTTTAGGATCTGTTTGTTATTTATAGATAAATATTTAATTAAATATAAAAATTACTTTTTCTTACAGTGTTTCATATTTCTTATTGTTATAAGTGGTTAGCAAATGGGAACCATGATATAAACTGCCTAGATATTATTACATGTCTTCTAACTGTTTATAATTATAGGCTCCTAAACAATAGACATGGTAAAGGAAGTGAAAAGGGATGAAAATATCTAGAAAAGTAGTGTGATACTGATTCTTCTCTTTTTAAGCAATTATTTCTATATCCTACATCCATAACCAACAAGTCATCTTGTCATTATCATGCCAAAATGATAACAATGTTTTATTTGTAGGGCTAGACAATCATAAAGAATGCAGTTTGACTCTTTAAATAGCCTGACTGAAACAAATGGCTTGGGTATGTTGGTGTTTATATGTATAGTTTGTATATGAGGTGTGTTTGTAAGGAGATCCAACCAGTCCATTCCGAAGGAGATTGGCCCTGGGTTTCTTTGGAAGAAATGATGCTAAAGCTGAAGCTCTGGTACTTTGGCCACCTCATGCAAAGAGTTGACCCACTGGAAAAGACTCTGATGCTGGGAGGGATTGGGGGCAGGAGGAGAAGGGGACGACAGAGGATGAGATGGCTGGATGGCATCACGGACTCAATGGGCGTGAGTCTGAGTGAACTCCGGAGTTGGTGATGGACAGGGAGGCCTGGCGTGCTGCGATTCATGGGGTCGCAAAGAGTCGGACACGACTGAGCAACTGAACTGACCTGAACTGAGCTGTGGGTATGCATTTAGTGTCAGTTGGTTTAGAATAGTGGCAGGCAGTATAGCATAGTTGAAAGGATACTGGCACAGGGGCCAGAAGACCTACCTTTTACTTCCTGCTCTGACACTAACTACTGGACTGACAGTGAGAAGTCAGGAATCTGAGAACCTGGGCTTCAATTTCCTCACTGAACGACGAAAACATTCAATTACACTCTGTCCAAGCCTCTCTAGGGCAGAGTCCATGGTTACTAGCTCAAGGGAGCGAAGGCATTGCCGTGGAAACAAGCACTAGGATAACATTATGAAGTTGAGCAGTTTCCCACTTCAGATATGGAACTATTGTTATAGCTATTTTAATATTTAAAATAATGATATGTGTACCTGTTTCTTGAGAGTAATGTTTGAAAATCAAGAAATATTTGTATACTCAATATAGTACACAAAAAAACATTTTAGGTGTTGACTGTGTGTGAATGTATATATGTATTATCAGACTGACATGTATATGGTATATATACAGATATATGATGGTATGTATAGATGTCAGTCTTGTATAATATTTTATAAAACATTTTAAGAAAGCAAATATAATTTCATGAAATAAGATATAGTATGAATGACTCATTGTAAATGTGATAATGAACTTTTTTTGGCCTGATCAAATAATTCTATGAATTTGACTCTTGTGTTCTCTAGGGGAAAAAATGCAAAGCATTTCTTTAACTGATGTTGATGATAATTTTTTTGCATTTGCTTTATACCTTTTCTATAGAGAATTCAAAGAATTTTTTAGCCAAGTTTTAAATTAAGTTTTAATCCCCAAATGCACTTGAGATCTAGGTAGGTTTGTGAAGTGATTATTCTCAAGCAAGCCATCACACACAAAAAGAACATCTCTTGGATTGATATAATTATTCAGTTTAATCACTGACTTTTATCTCATCGCTTTAACCCTGTACTTACATTCCCTGAGTAGGGAATAATGTAGAAATAATTACATACTAGTGATACTGTATAAAGTTGCTTCTTAAAGAATTTATAATATTTCTGCCCTTAAGTATTGTCATTTATGAATTAAATTATAATTTTTCATTTTTATGAGTAGATTTCCAATATTTGCCATTATGAATTCTCTTTCGAGTTAAGTTCTGAATAAAATGAGTAAATAAGGATACCTTTGAAAAACCGATATGTGTATATATACATACACACACACATTTAAATGTGTGCATTTGTAACATATGCTGTGCGTATAAATGCCATATTACAGGTAATTCTGATGGTACATACACATGTATATGTATTGCTTTTTGTTTATACATGTGTAAACATGTGTATAACACAGGAAAACAAAATTTGGGGGAATATATGATAGATTATGGTTAAATTATATAAATAAATATTGTACGCTTTGCCTGAAAAAAGCAGTTAATTAAAATTATTTGACTCCTGTTTTAGGGGAGAAATTAATAAATTGTTTGAAGTGAAAATAAATGATGGCTTGCTATTGTAGCCTAAGCTTCATACAGAAACCATATGGTTTTGAGCTTTGGCTTTTTACTCAGCCATAAAAAGTAACACATTTGAGTCAGTTCTGATGCGGTGGATGAACCCAGCCTATCATACAGAGTGAAGTATTTGCTTGAGAAAAGGCAAGGTAAATATCATATACTAGCAGATACATCTGGACTCTAGAAAGATGGTGCTGGTAAAGTTGTTTGCAGGGTAGCAACAGAGACACAGACATAGAGAGAGGACTGATGGACACGGCAGGCTGGGGTAGGGCTGGGAAGGAAGGAGGGGGGGATGTACGGAGAGAGTAACGTGGAAACTTACATTACCATGTGGAAAACAAGTAGCCAGAGGGAGTTTGCTGTATGGCTCAGGAAACTTACATAAGGGCCCTGTGACAACCTAGAGGGGTGGGGTGGGGAGGGAGATGGGAAGGAGGCTGAAGAGGGAGCGGACGTATGTATACCTATGGCTGATTCATGTTGAGGTTTGGCAGAAACCAACAAAATTCTGTAAGGCAATTATCTTTCAGTTAAAAAATAAATTAAAAATAAATTTAAAATAAATAAATTAATTAAACAAAAAGCATAGACCAAGGAAAAAAACAAACTTTTTAAAAAAAATTTTTTTTAACTTGGCTTACCTGATTACATTATAATTATGCCAATTCAACACTTCAAGGAAGAAAAGAAATGTGATCTTTCCCCTTACTATTAAAATATTTCCACTGTTTACCCTGCGAGCTGAGTTATATAATATTAGGCTCAGAAAGAAGCGTTTTGGGGATCCTTCTGAAACTCGTTCAACAATTATGTCTCTGTTTCTCTATTAAACAGAAACTTAGTTCATCAAAACTGGGAAGGGGCTTAGAGATGAGAGTGTGTTGGAAATACTTATCTGGAAAATGGAGGTTGGGACAACTGCTATGTGAACTTGAAGGGGTTATTGTAAGGCTCACATATCATAATATGTGATGTTGCCAGTGTAATGCTGTATGGAATTGGATATGTTGTTGTTTAGTTGCTAAGTCAGGGGGTCTATTATTGCACAAAAAAATCTCTGAAATAGTATCTCTGAAATTTACTTTGTGGCCATTTTACAGATAAAGAAAGAGGGTCACAGAGTTTGAATAGATTATCTAAGATCACAGGGTTCATGCTCATCTTTGTTGTGTGACTTTTAACAAGATATCATTATTGATTTTAGATAATTCAAGGAGGGGAAAAAAAAGGCTGTTGGGAAATCAGAACTTTATGGAAGTGTGACCTTCACTGGGCACATATGATCACTTCCCGAAGAGGAGGGACTGGGTTGAGTCCAGTAGGGTACTGAGGCTTCACACCTGTGGACAGTGAATCCCTTGGCATCCGAAAGGGAACAAAAGGAAAGGAAGATCCAAGATCTAGGCTGACCCTTCACAAAGCTTTCCTACTTCTTGGACTGGGTCATCACAGTATTAACAGAGGCTGGCGGTGTCTTTTTTCTTTGAGTAAGAAAACAGGTTGGGCTCAACACGATGGGTAAGCGTTGGTCTTCTTTGGCAGTTAGATGGGGAACCTAAGGTTAGAAGACACGGGCTTTTGCTTTTGAAATTTTATGCCACTGCAAAATGCTCATTGTTGCCCAAGACGCAACACTGGATCTAGAGAGTACAACATATTTAATAAACCGCATGACTACATACAGGTAAGAACAAAGTGCATCTTACTGGAACATGATACAGAAGAGTACTTAACCTTTCATATGTTTTGTTCCCAGTTCTGAAAGCCCGCTGATGTGTCTGGTTTTAGCGGTGCATAACTATTCTTTCTGAGAGCCCTTGAGGTCTCTGTTGTTCAGAAATGGCAGCCCTGAAAGCTTTTGTGTAGAACTGATGCCTTCTTTAAACTTAAAGGCAGTTTATTCTTGACTAATTTGCCTTGACACAACATGCTTAAATGCTACAGTATTTGCCATGGATGCCTCCTCAGGTCTGAGTCATGCTATTGGCTTTTCTTTAACTATTGAGATATTTCGATCTGGCCAATCTATGTTGTATACATTTCAAAAGATGTTTTCTGAGCTGTGGAATAGGTTTATAATTATTGAAATCTTGTATAGTTTATTGTAATACAACTATCATAGTAATCAAAAAACAAAACATTTTTTCAAAAGCTCATCGGATAAACATTTTCCTGGGTAATCAAGATCCTTTGGTATCAGTTCTCTGAATTATAAATACAAAAGCAAGAAAAAGGAAAGAATGTTTTTTCTTTTTCAATTTCCTTCTATGCTGTTTTCTCTTTACGAAGTTCTGTCATGCGTACTATCTTGTTAGATTTGCACAGTCACTTTGTGACTTAGTATGGCAGGAATTGTTATTTCCATTATTCTGGTGAAAAACACTCTGAAGTCTACCATGTCTCAAAAGTCCTGTAGCTAATAGGTGGTATTAAAATCTATCCACACCCTCCTCCCCAATCTTGGAAGCTTCACTCTGTACTATAATGTTTTAAAATTTGAGATATTTCTTTGAGAGAAAAAAAGCTTAAGTATTTGCTACAAGCACATTAACATTTTTATTTAAAAAAGAATTGGAGTTAATGAACATTTATTAATTGAACGAGTGAATCAGCTAAATAATTTAGAAAATGTTGCTTTTGTCCACAGTCTTGACTAGGAGAATGTTTTTGCATTTCTTTGAGTTTGTTGCCCCAGTAACTTAAAAAACAAAAACAAAAGCACTGGAGAATATAGGCAAGACAGAAGCAAATGGCTAGATGAAGTAGCGATGGTACTTTCACACTCTTCGGATCCATCAGATTAGTAGAATTCCTAGCCAGACCCACAGATTTTCTAAGTGCTATATTCTGTTACTTCCTTGCTGATTTTTGTTGTTGTCGCTCTTTTGTTTTCTTATCACATGACCCAAGAGCTTGCTACTGCAGTCAAAGGCAATTAAAAACACCGTCTGCTAGTTGGAGTTAATTTAAGAAAGATGTTGTTTTAAGAAGGCATATAATGCGTTCTCTAGATCAGTGCTGGCAGTTACTTTTCAACTTTGGTCTCCAGCCAGAGGCAGTACCAACCTGTTGTCATAGAGTTATAAGTTCCGAAGGACAGAGACAATGTCTGTTTTTTACAGTGCGCAAGAAACAATGCTCTCGGGTTAGTATTTACTTGATGAGTATGAACAGCGGAACCAGCGCCCCACAGGCCATTAAAACCTGCCTCCAGGCCCTGGGACTCCGCACATTGCATCTCTTGGGCTTTTTCTCCATTAAGACTAAGAATAGAGTTCGATGTGATCTCCCAAGTCTCACCCACTCTCGAATTCTCCAAAGAATATGACATCATTGTCTCCTGGTGGTGTTAGTTTTATTGCTTATCACTGTAATCAAACGGGGGAAAAGAAATTATTTTAAAAAAATAGAGTTAAAGTCTTGCAAAGTCCTTAAAGATGTGGTCCCTGGTCTTGACTTCTTGTATCATCAAAGATGGTAACTTGTGCTTTCTACTCATCTCTGAAGGTGGAGCTCACCAATCCACATTCCTTCTTCCAGATCTCTAGGGGTGAAAGGTAGTATGGATCTTCTGTCTTAGAGTGTTCCCTTTTCCTTGATTATACTGTAATCAAAAAGTCAGTCCAAGAAAAATAAATGTGTTCACGTTAAGTCACTTCAGGCATGTCTGACTCTTTGCAACCCCATGAACTATATAGCTTATCAGGTTCCTCTGTCCATGAAACTCTCCAGGCAAAAGCACTGTGGTAACAGGATTTTCCCAACCCAGGGATCGAACCCATGTCTCTTATATCCCTTGTGTTGGCAGGCAGGGTTTATTTATTTATTTACCACTAGCGCCAGCTGGGAAGTCCAAGAAAAATGAGAGGAGACACTAAATGGGCAGTCAAAACTTTTTAAGGCTTTAATGTTGGATTATAGCCTACATATTGAGCTTCTGCCTGTCAATTAGTTTATTTATCCTTCAAATGTCTGTTTAGCATCTGCTAGGTTCCTAACACTGGAGAAGGCAGTGGCACCCCACTCCAGTACTCTCGCCTGGCAAATCCCATGGGTGGAGGACCCTGGTAGGCTGCAGTCCATGGGGTCACTAAGAGTCGAGCACGGCTGAGCGACTTCACTTTCCCTTTTCACTTTCATGCATTGGAGAAGGAAATGGCAACCCACTCCAGTGTTCTTGCCTGGAGAATCCCAGGGACAGGGGAGCCTGGTGGGCTGCCGTCTCTGGGGTCGCACAGAGTCAGACACGACTGAAGTGACTTAGCAGCAGCAGCAGGTTCCTAACACAGTTCTAGGTGTTAGAAGGATAATAGTGAAGAAAACAATAACTCTGGCCTCACAGAGCTTAAATTCTAGTGGAGGAAGCAAGAAAATAAACGTCAACTGAGGTCAGATGGAAAAAAAATAGGGCAAGTGAGATCTTTTATACAGATCATTAGAGAAGACCTATCTGATAATAAGGTGGCNGTTCCTAACACAGTTCTAGGTGTTAGGAGGATAATAGTGAAGAAAACAATAACTCTGGCCTCACAGAGCTTAAATTCTAGTGGAGGAAGCAAGAAAATAAACGTCAACTGAGGTCAGATGGAAAAAAAATAGGGCAAGTGAGATCTTTTATACAGATCATTAGAGAAGACCTATCTGATAATAAGGTGGCATTTGAGCAGAGACATGAAGAATTGAAAGAGTGTCCTGGAAAGGGAGACGAGAGTTCCAGACAATGTGAAGGCCAAGTTCAAACTCCAGAGGAGGGAAGACACAGTGCATACCAGAGGGGACAGTGAGGGAGAGAGAAGGTCTACAGGAGATACGATGGGAAAGGGGAGGCTGTTTGAGGAGTGAAAGAGTAGGTCTCCCTGCAGGCACTGTAAGGGTTTTAGCCTTTATTCTAAGTGAGAAGGTGGAGTTAAAGAAGAGCTTTGAGAGGAGTCTAGTGATGTGGCTTGACTTACACGGTGGTTGTAATGTGCTTAACTCACCTGAACTGTGAGCCCTCTGAGAACACGAGGTATGTCTTGTTCACCTCTGGGTAGACACTACATTTCCAGACATAGACTAGATCTCAACTGGAAAAATGGCTCCAGAGAGCATCTGATAAATGATCTGATAGAAGGATGCTTCAGAGCTCTAAGACAATGATTGTTTTGTCTTTGAGGCACTTCAGAAATGTCAAGAATACATACGTAATTACATATGTACATTATATATGTATATATGTAACTGAATCACTTTGCTTTACACCTGAAACTAATACATTGTAAATCAGCTATATTTTAGTTTAAAGCAGAGAATTTATCAGTAGTGTATAAACTACTCTGCTCTTCAAAGCAAATGGAAAATAGAGTTCTCTGTGATTGTTGGAGTCTAGCACTCTCGGAATTGTGTCAAGAAGAATATAAACGGGCATGGAGAATAGAGTTCTCTGTGATTGTTGGAGTCTAGCACTCTCGGAATTGTGTCAAGAAGAATATAAACGGGCAGAGTAGCCATCCACTAAAAGCCTACATATTCACCTGGCTCTAATGAGGGTCTCAGATTTTAAAACTTATAATAACTAATCAAAATCATAATATTCTGGTTCTAGTTAAAAATAAAATGTCTGATCATCCTTTCTACAATGATAATGCTATTTTTCTGAATGTGGGGAAAATATTTTAATAGCAAGAATGAAAAGATTTGCAATTATTTCCCCAAAATATAGCTCTAAAAGAGAAAAAAAAAAGTCTTATGTACAGTGCAAATAATTTCTCAAGAGGTTCATCACAGTACACTGGAATTTGCTTTTTGAAGAACTTTCTTATTTTTCTTCCTATGTCCTTTGTGCTGAGAAGGGGAGTTATTTCCTGTTTTATTTCTCTGCTTAGATGGAGTGACTTTTCCTGGTGTCAGAATGATATTTGTATCACTCTCGAGTCTAGCTGGATTTGTCAATGCTTTAGCAGCTAAAAATGAATCATCCAGAGTAGTTAAAGTCCTGGGCTTATGATCAGACCAGACTTGGATTAAATCTTGAATTGTTCACATATTAACTGCATGGCTTTGGCATGTTACTGATTCTGACTGTTCCACAGGGTGTTGAGGAGAGGAACTGAGATAATCAATGTAACATATTGAATGTGGTGCCTGTAATAATAGAACTGGAGTCTTCAGAATAATGATGGTGTCACTATCTACAATGAGTGCTCAACCTTTGAGGCAGGCTTCAAAGCAGTAGTAGAATGGGATGAGCAGGTGCAGAGGCCCGCCTTGGTCAGGACTGATTGTGTGCCATGGTTCATGGAGAGTGTGTGAGGTTCAGAATGGGGCTGCCNGGAAAAGAGAGGCCTGAAATCTGGACAGTTTTGCATCATGACCAAGATATCAGGCTTCCCCGTTACAGGTGGCTGTAGAAATCAGTAGTTGCCTGGGCTTTGTTCTCATGTTGGTTCATTGGAGGATATGACTCTCATGTGTATACTCACCTGTGCAATTTCACATGTAAGTGGGTGTTATTAGGTTGGTGAAAAAGTAATTGCGGTCTTGGACTGTGAATTTTCGATCATTATAACTAGGCTCAGACACATCTTTATTAATCAAAATAGGAACCATTACAATCAGCACATTTTTGTCAGTGAGAAATACATTTGTTTATTCCTGTAGCATAACAATCCATGCTTCAAAATTCGACGAACTCTTGGAAAGCATCTTCTACCTCCTGCTGGTTGTGGAAACATTTCCCCTGCAAAAAGTTGTTGAGATGCTTGAAGACGTGGTAATCAGTTGGAGAGAGGTCAGGTGACTGTAGCGTTGCCAGATTTGTTCAACTTTTGGAGCGCTGGTTGTGTGATACGTGGTTTATTACTGTCATGGAGAAAAACTGGGCCCATTCTGTTGACCAGTGCTAGCTGCAGGCATTGCAGTTTTCAGTGCGTCTCATCTAAAAATTTACTGAGCATACTTCTCAGATGCAGTGGTTTTGCTAGGATGCAGAAAACTGTCATGGATCACCAAACAGTGACCGTTACCTTTTATTGGTGCAAGTTTGGCTTTGGGAAGTGTTTTGGAGCTTCTTCTCAGTCCAACCACTGAGCTGATCATTGTTGAATAAAGTCTGCTTTTCATCGCACATCACACTCTGATTGAGTAATGGTTTGTTATTGTTGCATAGACTAAAAAAAGATAACACTTAAAAAGGATGATCTTTTTGATTTGCAGTCAGCTCACGAGGTACTCACTTATTACGCTTTTACACCTAATTTGCTTCCGATGCCAAGTGATCATAGAATGGTTAACACTGAGTTCTTCAGCAGCTTCTCATGTAGTTGTAAGAGGATCAACTTTGATGACGGCTCTTAGTTTGCCACTGTCAACTTCTGATGGCTGACCACCACACTCCTAATCTTCAAGTCTCTCGTCTCTTTTGCAGAACTTCTTGAACCACCCCTGAACTGTATGTTCGTTAGCAAATCCTGGGCAAAATGTATTGTTGACGCTGCAAGTTGTTTCTGCTGCTTTACAATCTTGAACTTGAATAAGAAAACTGCTCAAATTTGCTTTTGGTCTAAAATCATTTCCCTAGTCTAAAATAAATATCAAATATGCAGCAAGTACTAAGTCATCAGCAAAAAACATAAAGCAAGAAATGCACATTAAAATGATGTATAACATGACCACGTTTATCTGAGAATGCATTCCAATATCAAACAACAAAGTTCAGCAATGCAAAATCGCAATTACTTTTGGACCAGTCTAATACTTGCTTACTTTTCCCCTCTGGAAAGAAATCAGTTTTTTAAATGGGAGATATTTCCCAGCCCAGCCTGCGGAAGATAGAGACTTTCTTCAATCTTTATTTGCCCAGTTGGCATAGAAATGAAAGTCACCTGGGAAAATATGAGCTGAAAAAAATTGTTGCAGAGTGGTACTTATTCAAGCCTCAAAACATAACCAACGGCTGTAGGGCAGGAAGATAGATATTCATCCTTAAGGCTTAACTAGTGAGCATTAGCACGGACTGAGGAGAGCTAATTTTCTCTTTTCAGAAAAGAAATGGACCTGATAAGAATGATTACAGCAAAGTGCTCACACAGAAAAAAATGTCACAACTTTCTATCGAATTACTGTTTGGGATGTTTCTGTAAACTTATCCATCATTTTGTGACATTTTACAGTGTAACAAGACTTTTGTGTTTGTGAAACATCATTTTGAAATTGCCCCAAACTAGATTTCTCCCTTTCCCTCGCTTGTCTAACTGATGTTGGATATAAATCTGTGAATTCTGAGTGACTGGCCCACTCACTCAGACTCTTTTGATTGCAAATTATAGAAGTCAACCTGAGTTTACAAAAGGGAATTTTGTATTAAAGAAAAGAAAGTCTCAGGGAGTCTCGGACCAGAAATCTTGCTTGGTTCCAGGGATGTTTTGGAATTCAGTTCTCGAAAGCCCTCAAGTGTGTTTCCTCTACTGGTTGCTTCTCCCTATGCTTGGCTGTATTTTTCTTCGTCTCATCAGATCTGGTTTTATGGCAGAGTAAGGCTTTCCCAAAGCTCCCAGATTTACATAGTATCATTTCCATCTCCTAGCACGACTAAAGAGCAGATTAAAGCCCTGCTTCATATTCTTGGGAGAAGCCCCTACCCTCTCGGGTCAGAACGCCACCCCTGCCTGTTTTCATTATAGGGAGTCTGAACATGGATTCTGGGATTTTAGGGTGCAGGGGGTGGGGGCAGTTTCCAGAAGAAGAAAGTTGTTATGGGCTTGATGAACTGTAGCAAATTCATCTCTCCTATCATGCTCCAAATGGGTATGCTGCCTGGCCCTGAGGATGCCGTCACTAAATATTTGTCAAATGAAATATTTATTGGCTGAAAGTGCTGGTAAAGATACTTAACTAGACAGATGAAGATGTTTTGGCATTTTGAACTTCATGATAGTAGATCTTTTTTCATTGATTACTGTATAACAGGTCACTTAAAACTAAAGCTACTTTAGTTAAAATCTTTTGATTTCTGGCTATTTATGTATTTATAAAATCATTTAAAAGTTAAAAATAATAAATTGCTGTGAGAACGTTTGAATGAATTAATACATTTATGTATTCATTTTAATAGTATTTTTTTCTTTATTTCTAAAAAATAATTGACATTCATGAAGACAAAGCCTGGAGTAATTCGCCCCGTACCGGTAAAATCCAAAATATTACTGAAAAAAGAGGAGGAAGTCTATGAACCCAACCCTTTCAGTAAATACCTGGAGGATAACAGTGACTTCTTTTCTGAGCAGGTGAGTGTACACATGAAAAAGTCTTTGATATTTGGATAAATAACTACAAAATACAGAGATGCCCTAATGAATAGAGCGTGTGCAAGAAAATGTGATCGGAATAACCTTAGTAATTTAAAAAAAGCTCCATTTTCTGCATAATAAAAATTCTTAAGTATTTCCAGGATGATATTTGGAAGTATTTAAAGGCTTTTGTCTAAAATTTTTCTACCTAGTGCTGGTATTATTTTGGGGATTAAGACATTACTTTCTATGAAAACATCATGGAGTCTTCATGTGATATAGCATTCTTGATACTAAAATACCACTTCCTTTTGAAGGGACATAATTTTTTAGGTTTGGTGGTACATTAGTACATTTGACCAAAGATCTATTGTCTGGATTCCTTTCAACTTAGTAGAGATGATGTGATCCCCTAGATTGAGTGGTGCTAGGTAGGGAATAGAAGGTTAAGTTATTTTAGGGTATTTTTTTGTTTGTTTGTTTATGTACCAAAAAGGTAAATTCCCCTTATATATCTTATTGTTGGAGAATGTATAATGGAAGGTTGTTGATGATGCTTGATAAGATATTGGGGGAATATATGAAGATACGCATTTAGGCAGCATAAAATTTCATACATTATCTCAAAGAGAAACCTTGCATCTTTATTTGTCTTCTTCCAATGCAACAAATAGGCATAGGTTATATATTTTATATCTCAAACTTTATTACATGCTTAAGCAATGCAAACAATCCAGAAACCTTTGTGGATATAACCGGGAAACACAAGATCACCACCACATTTGGTAATATGTAATAGAATAGGCTCACAAAGGAACATAAAGTGCTGTGCTCTTCAGACTTTAGTTTGAAAATGATAACTAACCAATTCTTGGAAATAGAAATTCTGTTCATATTTGTGAAACATAAGAAATATCTCGTCTCACTCTATGACACTGAGCAAGGCGTTTCATCTCGCCCCGTTTCAGTGTCTTAATGCATCAGATAAGAAGTCCTGATGAAGTTTTTAAGGATCCTTCAAATTTTAAAACTGGGTTACTTAAAATTTAAGACTATAACCAGGCTCAAAGTCTTGAAAAGGTTCATTATAAATACTTTCTCCATGCTTAGCTATAATTTTTATTTATAAAATGGAGATGATAATATTTTCTGCTTCACAAAGTATATACTTTGTGAAGACCAATAGGATTTCAATAAGCTAAACATTTTTAGAAGGCACTAATATCATTGAAAATGGTAATTAGAGGCAATTTTTTCCATTTTTCAGGGGAAAAAAAGCCCTCAATTTAAATTAGAAAAAATCCTATTGATATATAAGGCTGTGTTCACTAAATTTGCACATAAAAGAAATGGAAATTCCTCTTAGGAAAGCATATTTTCATCATCAGTAAAAGCATTCCTTAGATATCTAATGATACTAATCATTTAGAGGTTTAATGTGACATTTTAGACAATAAGGGATTATAAAAATTTATAAAAGTTATCTATTGTTATATGATAAAATGCTGACACAAAATAAATTTCATGTATTATCCCTGCAATATATTCTTTATGATCTAATGTTATAAAGTAAAAATTATATTCTTTTTTATTAGTATAATTTCAAATTTATGCATTTTACCTTGAACAAGATTCTTTGTAGAATGTCAAGTTAATCTTCCTGTACAGTATCACAACTTACTGTTCTCTGGAATGATACATTCCATTTTCAGGTGTAGGAAATTGTTTTCATTAAAAGAAGTTGGCAATTCTTTTCACAGCTTTTCCGGACTATATAGCAAGTTTAAAGCTCTATGTATATACACCATAAACCAATGTGTTTTCAGATAATTAGTGCACAATTTTTGTTCTTTTGTTAAGTATTTTGGTGCCACAGACATAAACTTATTTATATTTTCTTTCAATCAATTTATTCTTGTGTGTATCCTAACTTCTGTGTCAGCGGACTATCAAAATTCAAAGAAGTCTAACAGAGTAGTTAAAAGTGAATTCCCGACTTTGCCTGGTTTTATTCATTGACTTTGCAGGAGAGGAAAAATGCGTATAATAGGAAGCCAGGAAGCTACATATACTATCAGTTGGCCTCTGCATGGAGCTGTGACCATCTCATTGTGGCCAGAATCTACGATGGAGGCAGATACAAAAGGCAGCTCACAAGTGTAGATGCTGAGAGTTCCTTAAACAATAAATTGAGTAGCAACAGTTTATGATTTCCATGTGGCTGCTTCATCAGAACTGAGCAGGAGGGAGTCTACCCAAGGGCATTCAGTTCTGGTCACTCTTATGGTCTCCTTCACTGGTGCCACAGAATAAACGGAATGATTCCACACTCAGCTGATCTCAACCATCCATATAATAGAGAATACTTCAGCCTGACAGTTGAGCCAAAGTGGAGCGGCTCATATTCACTAATCTGCCTTGTCCTGGGGACAGTTCCACATGACGGGAAGTGCTGAATGGGATTGTTAAGGCAGTAAATTTCCCCTGGCAGCTTCAGTGCCATAAAATATGATTTCAAAACTCTGTTACAAAATGTCAGACACCAAAGATGATGAGACCAGATGGAAATGTATTTACTGTAGCTTCAGAAGGTACAGTAGGGCTGTCTTTGGAACTGATAATGAACTGAAAATTTGCCTGGAGATACCCTCGGAGTACTAAAAGCAAACTTAGAAACCAAATGCATAATTGAGTCATTGAGACTTATTAATCAACAGCTTTTGCATCAAAATGGCATAGGCCAGGAACTACCATTTTATATTAGATGGATTTTTAAACAAAGACACTTCAGAATGAAGCTTATGCTTCTCTGAAATTACCTTTCAGTCCATTATTATATCAATTTGAGGTCCTTTTGAGTTCTTACAGAATATCCTCAACACTCCATATATGGATATAAAACTATGATGATGTACTTTGAAGCATAGTTTTGTTAATAACTAAAGGTTGGGTTGGAAAATAATTAACAGAATTGGTTGGACAAATGGACATCCAGAAGACATAAAGGTTTAGAAAATCAATTCGCTGATGAAAATAAAGATACTAAAGAGGGGAATGGTTTTTTGTTTATCCGTTTGAGTTTTCAAAATATATTGAATTTTTTCTGGTCATTTAATGTATTTAATCAGACAAAGTGAATTCTGCATTGGAGTCTCAACTTAGTAGAAAAAGCAATTGCTAACCTCAGTTATATGACATGTATAAAACATTTCCCTCTAATTCTTTATAAATTAGTAATTCAACCCATACTTTTAGATATATCATTTCTTTCTTGAAGCCATAGAGAAATATAGGGAAAATATTTTGGATAGAATTGAACGTGAGGGGGGTGATATTATAGTTTAATCTGATTTTCCTGCAAATGTTTTTCTTTTATCTTAAATGAAAAAGAATGCTTTCTAGCATGTATACCTCTTAAATGAATTTTATTTTCCTTCTAATTTGCTTCAATAGGAAAATTGCATGTTTTTGTGTGAAAATGATCATTTAGTGAATTTCCTTTGTACCATAGAGAATGTAAAAGGATAATTTAGGGAATTTTCTTTGTTGTAGCATTTACGTTCTTTTTTTTACTTCTGAGTTTTCTTAGCCATCTGACTGCCCCACCAAACTATCTGCCTGACATTCAACTTTGATGATTACGTGGATGATTTTCAGACTTCTATCTAAGTATTCATCAAATTATATTTTTTACTGTGATCGTCCCCACACTTCTTCATGTCCCTCACGTTTTATGGTTACTGAGCAGACACTCACCGTGTCAAAAGGTGAACTAGATAATACTGCCTTTTTTTCTGAATGACTTCTGTTTTTTGCCACAAATTGCTACCTTTTTCAACATTTCTCAGTTAAGGTGGCTCACTCTCTTTTATCATAAAATTAGCTTTTATCTTGTTAATATTTTATTAGGAAATATTTTTTCAGATTAAAATGCTTAACCTTTTCAGATCTAGAAATGATTAAGTGATTTGGTGAGTAGTTTCGGGGGGACAGAACTTAAATTTCTCGTAGGGCTACATTTGTTTTTGAAGAGTTAAGCCTAGAGACTCGGCTTCTCCAATTTTTACCAGGCCGTTTTTGCCTATTCATGTAGTGAAATCCTCATGTGCTTTTCTCTTCTTTCTTTCCTCCCTCCTCCCTTCCTTCTTTCCTTCTCTATGCTGTTTGCTAAGGCGGTTCAGTCGTGTCCGACTCTGTGCGACCCCAGAGACGGCAGCCCACCAGGCTCCCCCGTCCCTGGGATTCTCCAGGCAAGAACACTGGAGTGGGTTGCCATTTCCTTCTCCAATGCATGAAAGTGAGAAGTGAAAGGGAAATCACTCAGTCGTGTCCGACTCCTAGCAACCCCATGGACTGCAGCCCACCAGGCTCCTCTGTCCATGGGATTTTCCAGGCAAGAGTACTGGAGTGGGGGGCCATTGCCTCTCTGTTCTTCCTCTATAGGTAATAGATAATAGACAATTTATCATATATGGGTTATGTACTATGTGTAATAGATAATTTATCATCAGCACAATAAAACTTTTTAATAGTAAAAAATTGCCCTATGGAGACAAAACGCACTTTTCCCTCCAGGATATAATCAGTTAGGATTCCCCTCTTCAAACTTAGGCTTTTATCTCTCCCTTTTATTCATTATTGTTATTATTAGCATTGCTTTAAGCTTTCTCTTGACCTTGTGTATGTATCACAGAAGATGGAAGCTAAGGGTCTGCACGGCTAAGGGAGACTTCTTCTGTCCCCCTCTGTTGCTTTAAGTAGGATTAGGAATCTTAGATTTTTACTTGCTTTAAAACAAACACGTAAAGAAGACCTATTTGACAATTCTATCATAATAGACAGAATACTTCTAATAATTAGTTAAGCAACTGAATTCTAAACATTAGCGAAGCTTCGGAGCATTAGTAGTTTAACAAATAGTGACTACGTAGCATCTGACTGTACCCCAATCTACTGGGAAACAGTGACGATCTGAAAAATTTAAGCAAATACGTCCTGTTTTGTTAACTCCTCAGATGTCTTTATTTGTGAGAGATGACCATGGCCATATTTAGAGCCTCTCATGTAAACTGTATTCCTCTTTTTCTGTTATTTGTTATGGTTGAGTTTAACCTTTATTTTCATTTTTATCTACATCTGATAAGATTGAGGTCTATGGCATAAAAAGCTATATTCATTAAATCTAAATTTTTATCAATTCTAATTAGAAAGCTAAGTTTCTTTAAAAAAAATTAAAATTAAAGACCTAAGTAGATATTTCTCCAAAGAAGAAATATAGATGGCTAATAAGCACATGAAAAGATGCTCAACATTGCTTCAGTCAAGTCTGACTCTTTATGACCCCATGGACTGTAGTCTGCCAGGCTCCTCTGTCCATGGGATTCTCCAGGCAAGAATACTGGAGTGGGTTGCCATGCCCTTCTCCAGGGGATCTTCCCAACCCAGGGATCAAACCTGTATCTCTTAGGTCTCCTGCATTGGCAGGCGGGTTCTTTACCACTAGCGCCACCTGGGAGGCCCCTCACTCATTAGAGAAATGCAATTCAAAATACAGTGAGTATCACATTACGTTGGTCAGAAAGGCCATCATCAAAAGATCTACAAGCAATACATGCTGGAGAGTGCGTGGAGGAAATGGAACCCTCTTGCCATAGCGCACTGTTGGTGGGAGTGCAAACTGATACAGACACTGTATAGAGCAGTATGTGTGTGTGCGTGTATTGGTGCCTCCGTTGTGTCTGACTCTTTGTGACCCCATGGACTGCAGCCCGCCAGGATCCTCTATCCATGGGATTCTCCAGGCAAGAATACTGGAGTGGATTGCCATGCCCTCCTCCAGGGGACCTTCCCAGCCCAGGGACTGAACCTGCATCCACACTGGCAGGCGGGTTCTTTACCACTAGCGCCACTTGGGAAGCCCCAGAGAACAGAAATAGAGATTCATCAAAAAAGCTTGGAATAAGCTACTATACGACCTAATAATCCCACTACTGTTAGGTCATATGCCCTGAGGAAACCATAAAAACAGCAAAGAACGTGTGAACAATGTGAAAAAGACAGCGAGACAAAAAGACACATGTTCCCAGTGTTCCTTGTGGCACTATTTACAATAACTAGGACATGGAAGCAACCTAGATGTCCATCAACTGATGAACAGATAAAGAGGTTGTGTTGTATGTATATATATACAATGGAATATTACTCAGCCATAAAAAGGAACACATTTGAGTCAGTTCTAATGAGGCAAAGGAACCTAGAGCCTACTATACAGAGTGAAATAAGTCAGAAAGAAAAAGACATATATCGTATAATAATGCAAATACATGGAATCTAGAAAAATGGTGCTGATGAACCTATTTGCAGGACGGTAATGGAGATGCAGACTTAGAGAGCAGAACTTTGACACAGTGGGGGAAGTTGAGGGTGGGACGGATTGAGAGAGTCACACTGAAATGTATACATTACCCTGTGTAAAATAGATAGCCGGTGGGGATTTGCTGAATGACCCAGGGAGCTCAACCCCGGTGCTCTGTGACAGCCTGGAGGGGTGGGGTGGGAAGGAGGGTGGGAGGGAGGTTGGAGAAGGAGGGGACATGTGTAGACCTATGACTAGTTCATGCTGACAGAGGACAGAAATCAGCCCAATATTGTAAAGCAATTATCCTCTCATTAAAAATAAATTTAAAAAAATCTAAGTTTCTTTGAATATCCCAGCTTTAAATTAAGCTTTTTTCTTTATATTTGTTTGAGAAAAGCCAGGGAAAGGCAAGACAAACAGTACCTAAAATAAGGCTTTGTTAAAATATAGAATTTAAAATTCTCTATTGTGTTCCCCTGAGAAGTATCATTCAACAGGATTGCAAAAGAGTGAAGGTAGCTGTGTAAAATAATTTTAAGTAATAGGCAAAATAAGTATTATTCAGAAGTTAGAAAGTTCATTATATTTGTGAAAAAAGTATGCATTCTTATGTTTTACTTCAGAGGATTCTGTTCCTCAAACCATCTTGAACCTTGAATCAGCATCAGCCTATGAATAGAGCTCGATAGCAACAACCACATGCCTCTGGCATGGGTTGGTCTAATATACCAGAACACTGTCTACAATGATCTTCATCTCCACCCAAACAGGTTCAATCCCACAGCTTTGTTAAGATGATTTGGGGACTAGTTAATCAAAATAAATGTACGTAGCAAATGTAACCTGGGATGAGGGGCTTATGGTTTCCTTTCTCTCTGTTTTTTTTTTTTTTTTTAATTGAATGTTTCCTTGACCCATGAGAAATGGAATCCAAATAGAATAAATCTTGAGGAGGACATGGTAAAAACTGGATATATTCTTTGACTATAAATGCTAAGATTAATATGTTTAGAATAAATGTTATAATCTGTAACCATTGGAGAGATTGTTAGATATTTTACTTTTTAGGAATTTCACTATCATACATGTTTTTAATTGGGGTGTAGTGCCTTTACGACGTTGTGTTGGTTTCTGGTGTACAAGAAAGTGAATCAGCTGTGTGTATACACCCATCCCCTCCCTCTTGGACCTCCTCCACACCAACCCTCGCCTCATCCCCTGGCCCTTGGGCATCACAGGGCACATAGCTGAGCTTCCTGTGTTATACAGCAGGTTTCCAGTAGCTCTCTATTTTATACATGGGAGTGTGTGTAAGTGTGGGTGAGATTAGACAGACTTTGTATGATGACAAGTCACAGGAAGATATGGAAGTTTGAAGCTGACTCATATGAAGAGAATTAGGAACCTTCTCCTCACTGTGATCTAAGATAAAATAACTTGAAGCTTGTCATATTGGCAGAGAAAATGATAAATCCAAATGAGAAGAACAGCCAAGAGAGTGCATAGGACAGAAGGAAGCAGAGAGCTCAGACTGGTAAATAAACTATTTTTTAAATCCCATTAAAGAAACCACAGAGCTTCAGCAGTCCAACCTGTGAAAACTGAGATCAGGTTAGTGACGCGAGTGATTCACTAAATATATGGAAAAACAGAAAACAGGATTAAAGTGTATTTTTCTTTATCTCAAAGGCTATGTGAAAAGAGCTATCTGCAGTAAATTTGTAAATGCAGGATTGGTGATTCCTTTGAGATGGAAGAGCTAGTAGGTTTTTAGAGTTTTTCAAAATAATGTTCTAATCTCCAAATCCAGACAGCCTAAGTGAAATTTACTCTACGGTAGCCCAGCCTTCCAAATACCAATTCACCTTATGAACCTTTATATCTTTACTATTTCTGAAAACAGAAAATGCATTTGGTAAGGAACCGCTTACCAAGAACTGAATTGTCAGTTATCCTTGTCTAGTAGAGCAGAGAGGCTTAGCATATTTTACCTGCTCAAATCAAAACAAGTATATGTGATATTTATCCCATTGGGTAAGCTCAGAAAAATAGAGGTGTTTTTCTCCATCTGTGGCTTAATGGATTTTGGGAAGCCTTAGACCTCATGGATTGCATTTCACAGAAGGACTGGCTCGTTGCAGTGTATCCTTGTATGTGTGTGCTTAGTCACTCAGTCATGTCTGACTCTTTGGGACCCCATGGACTGCAGCCCACCAGGCTCCTCTGTCTTTGAGGATTCTTCAGGCAAGAATAGTGGAGTGTATTGCCATGCCCTCCTCCAGAGGATCTTCCCAACCCAGGGATCAAACCCAGGTCTCCTGCATTGCGGGTGGATTCTTTACCATCTGAACCACCAGGAAAGTCCAAGAATACTGGAGTGCGTAGCCTAATTCCTTCTCCAGGGGATCTTCTTGACCCAGGAATCAAACCAGGGTCTCTTGCATTGCATGTGGATTCTTTACCAGCTGAGCTACCAGGGGGACCCTTTGCAGTGTTTTCTTAGGTTGGACTAGTTTCACCTCTCATTCAAGCAAGATCCGATGCCTTTATTCATTCTGATGTATAACTGAACCAGAGGGGAGCTAGGGCAGCTTGGTTTTGTGGAAAGAGCTCTGAAGTGTGTGTTCTAGTTGTGACTGTGTGGTTAGCCAGTTCTACCCAGTGCATTGGTGAACTCTGAACCTGACTGATGAAGAGAGGGCACTAGACTAGGCAGAGGTTCTCATCTGGTATGAGTTTCCCCAGCCATTATTATCTTGCCTGGAGCTTGGGGTGCTACTGGCATGCAGTGGCTAGAGGCCAGGGAAGCTGCTAAACATGATGACAGTGCCCAGGACGGTCCCCCAGGGCAGAGACTTATCCTGCTCCAAATGCCACCAGTACAAGAGTTGAGGGGACTAGCCCATCTCTTTTCTCCCTTCCAAGAATTTTATGATTAATGATGCTTAATGCTACCCATGCCAGGGACATTTCTGTTCAACCAGCAGCGGTTAGGTGACTTTTTTGTCTGTTTGAACTAAGAAATTATTCTGATTTGATTGACACAGAAGAGGTGAACAAGCCTCCTTCTATGAAATTTTCCACGTTCCATGGAGCCTCTGCTCATAATGATAGCCCTGTTTGACAAGGGACATGCATTTGCGTTGGCTGTGGCTTTGTTAGCTTCCCTACTTTCCTAAACATTTCTGTCTCTTTCTTATATTTCCCCAATTGTTAGGTATCAGGACAATTAACGAAAAGAGAAATTTAAAAAAGTCGGGCAGTCTGATGGTAACTGTTAAAACATTAGCATCAGACTAAGTTGGACTATGTCATTCCAGCTTCTGAATTTAACTATACCTATGCAAATGAAGGTGTTGTGTGAAGTACTTTTGAAGGTACCACCTTACTCTGAAATTCTGTGTTCATGCCTTTAAATATTATTGGTATGCTTCTGAGGTTTCACATCCTTAGGTGATCCAAAAACCAGGGGAAAAAAAAAGATGAAGTATTAATCAGGTCATAACTCTAGAGAGATGGAAAATCTTTTAATTTACTATCTAGGTCAAATTCATGACAAATAATACCCATCTCCAGAGAGCTTACTTTGATTTTTTTTTTCTTTTTGATTGAGCGATTTAGGGTAGATAAACTTTTATTTTGACTTTTCCTTTAAAAAATCCTATTTATTTCCTATGTGTGGAGTATTAAGAAACCATCAATATGATTCAGAGTCATTATTTCACTTTGAATAACTAGTTTTGTTTTGCTTTTCCTTAAATTAAAATCCCTGGAGGTGGCGGGGAGAAATGATATATTTTCAAAATTAAATATGTATATTATATTATACAAATATACAATACAATATACAATATATAAATATATTATATATGTATACGGAGGTGGGCACAGCAACGCACTCCAGTTTTCTTGCCTGGAGAATCCCATGGACAGAGGAGCCTGGCGGGCTGAAGTCCATAGGGTCACACAGAGTCAGACATGACTTTAGTGACTTAGCACGCATGCGTGTGTGTATACATATATTTATATATGTGTGTGTTCCTATAAAAAACACAAACATATAACAGCCTTTATCGAGGTCCTGGTATTGGCTACTTAAATTATTTTTTTTCCATTTGCAAACTTGACAGCTATTACCTTTGCAAACATCCTGAATAGGAAGGCCAAGTAGGCAGACTAAAATTTAAATAACAACGTTTCTATAATGAAAGTGAAGATGTTTTTGTAAGTCTTTGCCATATCTGAATTTCCCATTTCTGCATTCTTTAAATACAGAAGATACTATACTTTAATTCCTTTGTTTCATAACCACAAAAGACTCTGGGATAATCCTTGCAGTGAACTTGGGGGATAACTTTTGGTTTTCTAAATCTCTCTAAAAGGTGATGCTGGACTAGGTGACACAGCTCTGTATAGGAAACAATTTTGTTCCTGAACCTCAATGTTTTCACTTTAAGGTTCTCGCTAAAACAATAATAGATTCAAAGGAACAAAACCTCGGGATATTAAAAATTGCAAGATCATTTTTCTTTAAAATTCTAACACTTTGTTAACATACAATATGAAGACTACCTCTAATGGTTCTTATATGTGAAATGTACCAAATTTCTCCTTGAAATTCAATTGTAACTGTTACCATCCAAATCCTACCCTTTGATATGAGGATGGTATTAAGCCCTAGCTGCCCAGGTTGGTGGAAGGGCCATGAGACCTACAGAGCAGAAAGGGATGGACAGTAACCGCTGGTATGTGGTCCTTGCTGTGATTTCCTGATGGGAAATTTTGCTGCTTCTCTCCACACGCAATTCTCTTTTGTTTCCTCTTAGCCTCCAGCCATTTATGTTTGTGCCAGGCTATGTAAAAAACCTGGATGACTTCTCAGGAAACAGGGCAGATAATACCCCTCTCCCCTTTGTGCTTAGATTCTAGTGGTTTGTAAATATCTGAACCTCAATTTCTGTCTGCTTCCTGCTACTCTTAACCTTCTGTACAGCCCTCACTTTCTCCCTCTGACTGTCGATCTCACACTCAGACTACATACTCCATGGCCTGGTGTTTCCTTATCTATTAAGGGACCCTACCATGACTGGAGGGTTGGCTGGTTACTGGAGACCACTGGGCTTCCCTGGTGGCTCAGCCGGTAAAGAATCTGCCTGCAATATGGGAGACCTGGGTTCGATCCCTGGGTTGGGAAAATCCCCTGGAGACGGGAAAGGCTACCCACTCCAGTGTTCTGGCCTGGAGAGTTCCATGGGGTCGCAAAGAGTCGGACACGACAGAGTGACTTCCATTTTCACTGCTCCAGCAGTGACTTTCCTGCTTCCTACAAAGAAGAGAAACGTGACAGAAGGCAGTGGAAGGAACATGGGCTTGGTGTGACTTTGGGAATATCAGTCAACTTTCTGAACTTCAGTTTTGTCCTTGAAAACTGGGACTACTAATCTCATTTCCAATGGTACACATACTCAGGCTCATTTATGACTTTTTAAAAAATGTGTTTGGCCTGTCCATGCAGCATGTGGGATCCTAGGTCCCCTACTAGGGATTGAACCTGGGCCCTTTGCAGTAGAAGCCCAGATTCTTAACCACTGGACTGCCAGGAAAGTCCCCCCAGTCACTGTGAAAGGACTCCGGACACTTTAAAGGGAATACACTTTTCTAAATGTTAACTGTTTATAGTACTTCTAGAAGTACTATAATTTTGGAAGAAAGGAATTGACTTCCTACTAAAGTATCAGCAAATACATTCTCTTCTTTCTTCCTACCATGAAGAGAATATATTTGCTGACACTTAAGTAGGAAGTCAGAGAAGCCTCTTTTCTTTGGTACTTTCTAACTTCTTCACCTTATATTGTGCCTTTCCCCAAAAAACCTCCAAGTCAGGATGGGGGGTGAGAACTGAACTATATGTATAGAAAAACATAAAACTCAGCATTTTCATTCTCTGGTGTCCACTGTGATGGATTATAAAATACTTCCTCTTTCTTTTTCCATGAGCATGTCTCTATCAAATGTCTTCATGTTTATTTATGTTTGAGGGGCTTCGTTGGTGGCTTAGACAGTAAAGAAGTAAAGTAAAGTGAAAGTCGCTCAGTCATGTCTGACTCTTTGTGACCCCATGAGGTGTATGTAGCCTACCACTTCTTTGTCCATGGAATTCTCCAGGCAAGAATACTGGAGTGGATTTATGCCGATGTTTGGCAGAAACCAGCACAATTCTGTAAAACAATTATCCTTCAATTATAAAATAAATAAATTTAAAAGAAAAAATAGAAAAGAATACTGGAGTTTCTTCCCCAGGGAAGCCATTTCCTTCTCCAGGGCTTGCCACTAGGGAATTTGGCTACAGTGTGGGAGACCCAGGTTCAATCCCTGGATTGGGAAGATCTCCTGAAGAAAGGCATGAAAACCCACTCCAGTATTCTTGCCTGGACACAGGAGCCTGGTGGGATATACTCCATGGAGTCACAAAGGGTTGGACACAGCTAAGCAACTAACACTTTCACTTATCCATGTTATCTGCTCTGTGAAACTTGCTTTCAGCTAACTATAAACTTTCAGCACTAAACAATACAAATTCTATCTTCAAAATTATGTTTTAATCCTTAAAAAACTTCTTTTTTAAAATAGAGAATTTGAGATTGCTAAGCATATGCTACCTTTTTCATATTTCACAACTTTAAATTTTTTGGTTCAAATCAGGACCTGAAATAGATGTGTTGCGTTAAGCATGTCTGCTTTTAAAACGCATATGGATGCTTCAGAATTGCTGTTGATAAGCAAGAAGTTATGCCATATGTTCAAAATTAAGAGACCTAATTTATTTTGGACTGATCGTAGTGAACTATCGATGATTTGAATCTCTTCCTAGTAATTTGGAGTCTCTGTGATCATATCTTTAAAATATTGATATATCTTTGGCTGAAGGAGGCACTCTTTAAGAAATACACTGTAATTGTCCTTGCCTTATGAACACTGCTGTCTGAAATTAAAACTGTAGCAGAAATGCTGTCCCTCTGATTTTAAATTCTTCTAGGTTTCAGGCAGGAAGGCAAAGCTGAAAATAAGTGCTGCATTAAAAAACAAGTGTTGTTTTCCCAAAGAGGTGGGAAGAAGAAAAAGAAGATGGAGTTAAAGGCTCCTGTAATTTCTCCCAGTGGTGCTCTGAGTTCCCACAGGCACAGATAGCTATGTGGGAGTGCAGAGGGGAAGCAGAAGCAAGGGGAAAGCTATTTTCACCCTTCATTACCAAACAACAGGAAAGAAAGTAACTTTTGAGAACCAGAATGGAACAAAAGAGCCTCAGATGTGCCAGCTTTAATGAGAAGAGTCCATATGCCTTCCAATGCCCTTTGGTGTTAAACAAATGGAAACAACTTTTGCAGTTGAACAATTTGACTTGATGGCTAAATGGAAAGTGGGCTTTTTCTAGAGTGATGAGTATATTAGGTATTGCTATGGCATTATTTTTCGGATGCCTCTGTCAGTATCTAATTCTGCAGGTGCTATAGTTCTTTTAACAAATGCAGCTAAATGAATTTATTCACTGCATATTTGGTAATTTTTCTCTAATGAACAAAGATATTATTTGCATCATAACTTCTTGTGTTCTTGGAGTTTTGCAGGGTATTATAACATAATTCCTTTTTAAAAACCAGCCTCTTAAATAAAGCTTATTTTGAAAAAGTTGTTCTATGTATTTTTATGTTGAAAAAGAAAATTCTCAAGTAAGTGAAAAGCACTGTATGGATTTTATGGGAAATTACTATGTTTACATATCTTGCTGATAGAAACATATACAAGAAAATTTTGTGGTTCTCGTTCTTCCCTCAGACACTAGAACCTTATGAGATTCATCTATTTAATGCTAAATCAGAGTAGAATGGTGTTCATTGTCAGGAATCGTCCAGAATAGTGATCTCCAGAGAAAAAGGTACCAACGTCAAGATAATTCACTGGAAGGGAGCTAGGGTGCAGGCCAGACATAATAAATATTTTATTAGTGCCTGTTTTTTAAAAACCTTTAGGTTTAGGAGCGATGGCCTATGTGTCAGATCTGATCCCGTACTACTTCTATATAGTTTCAGTGGCACATGACCATATCTATTCATTTATGTGTTACCTGAAGCTGCTTTCATGATATCATAGCAGGAGCAATTTTGACAGAATACGAGGTTTGCAACGCCTACAAAATACAATGTCTAGGTATTCACAGTAAAAGTTGGCTCCTTACCAAAAACAGTAAGAAAGATTTTTTTTTTTTGTATTGAAGTATAACTGGTTAACAATGTTGTGATAGTTTCAGGTGGATCTATGTGTGTCCATTTCCCCTAAACCCTCCTTCCAGCCACCATCCAGGCTGCCACATAACACTGGGCAGAGTTCTTTGTGCTGTAGAGTAGGACCTTGCTGGTTATTCATTTTAAATATAGCAGTGTGTACATGTCGATACTAAACTCCCCAACTATCTCTCCCCACCATAAGTTCGTTCTCTAAGAGTAAGAAAGATTTTAAGCTTTGTTGATGTATGTGGTTTTGCATTAGTCTCTTTTGTAGAACTGAATGTGGGACGCTTGCAACTCATGTATATCCAAAGTGAGATCTCCCAGGCAAGGGGCAGGGCTCTCCAGCTTTGTGCAATGGACAGAAAGTCCTCAGCTGGCTTTTATTGCAGTTTGTGTGCCTAACTGGATGCAAGATTTATCATTTCAACTATTTTAAAATAAATATTCTCCATATAATAAGCAAATACCTTTATTTTAATAACTTCTGCAAAATAATCTAGATTGAATATACCACTATTCATATAGAAAATGAATAAGAAACAATAAGAAGTGACCAGAGGTCATATAACACCTAGGTCTAGGATAAGCCTGCTATCAGCCATAAATTTATTTTACAAGAAGTAGGCAAAATTTGAAATAGTCCAACTGGAATTCCATCACCCCCACTAGCTTTGTTCATAGTGATGCTTCCTAACGCCCACTTGACTTCACATTCCAGGATGTCTGGTTCTAGGTGAGTGATCACACCATCATCATTATCTGGGTCGTAAAGATCTTTTTTGTATAGTTCTTCTGTGCAAGGAGATCCAACCAGTCCATCCTAAAGGAGATCAGTCCTGGGTGTTCATTGGAAGGACTGATGTTGAAGCTCAAACTCCAGTACTTTGGCCACTTGATGCAAAGAGCTGACTCATTTGAAAAGACCTTGATCCTGGGAAAGATTGAGGGCAGGAGGAGAAGGGGATGACAGAGAATGAGATGGCTGGATGGCATCACCGACTGGATGGACATGAGTTTGAGTGAACTCCAGGAGTTGGTGATGGACAGGGAGGCCTGGCACACTGCAGTTCAAGGGGTTGCAAAGAGTCAGACACGACTGAGTGACTGAACTGAAATGAGGCCAAATGTGAAATTATTAATTTTTTTAATTTTTATTTTTAATTGGAAGGTAATCGCTTTACAATGTTGTGTTGGTTTCTGCTGTACAACAGCACGAATCAGCCAAAAGTATATACATATTCCCTCCTTCTTGAGCCTTCCTTCCACCCACTCCCACTCCCACCCCTCTTGGACGTCACCGAGCGTCAGGCTGGGTTCACTGTTATCCAGCAGCCTCCCGCTAGCCATCTGTCTTACACATGGCAGTGTAAATTTGTCAACACTACTCCCTCAGTTTGTCCCATGCTTCCCTTCCTTCGCTGTGTGCACCAGTCTGTTCTCTATGTCTGCATCTCTGTTTCTGCCCTGCAAATAGATTCATCAATACCATTTCTCTAGATTCCCTAATATACGTTAATATTTGAAGTAAGATTGTATATCTGCTTTCATTATATTTTAAAATTTTATTGAAGTATAGTTGATTTGCAATGTTGTATCAATTTCTGGAATACTGCAAAGTGATTCAGTTATACACTAAATTCTTTTTTCGCATTTTTTTCCTTTCATAGGATATTGAATACAGTTCCCTAATCTATAAACAGGAGAACCTTGTTGTTTATTGATTCAATATATATAAGAATTTGTGTCTGCTAAGCCCAGACTCTCAGTCTGTCCCTTCCCCACCCCCTCTCCCTTGAAAACCACAAGTCTGTCCTCTGTGAGTTTGTTTTTGTTTTGTAACTATTTAATTATTAGCATTCCAGGAAAATCCCATGGATGGAGGAGCCTGGTGGGCTGCAGTCCATGGGGTCGCTAAGAGTCGGACACAACTGAGTGACTTCACTTTCACTTTTCACTTTCATGCATTGGAGAAGGAAATGGCAACCCACTCCAGTGTTCTTGCCTGGAGAATCCCAGGGACGGGGGAGCCTGGTGGTCTGCCGTCTCTGGGGTCACACAGAGTCGGACACGACTGACGTGACTTAGCAGCAGCAGCAGCAGCAGCCCTCAGCTTATAGTTTTTTGCTTTGAATTTTAAATAATAATTGTATTATGGCATCATAATCAGTAAGGTATTTACAAAGTAAGCATCTAGGACTTGGAGATGCTGTGCAGTTTTCAGGAATGTTTAAAGGCAGTTCAGTTCAGTTCAGTTCAATCACTCAGTTGTGTCTGACTCTTTGTGACCCCATGGACTGCAGAATTCCAGGCTTCCCTGTCCATCACCCACTGCCAGAGCTTGCTAGTTTAAAGGCAAGAGGCACAAAGTATTAAAGTTTTCCTTAAGTAAATGACAAAATCTTTTCTGAGGAACCTTAATAAAGGAAGAAATTAAAAATCCAGTTTCATTGGGGATATGTATTTTTTCCTACTGCAGCAAACGTTGTGATACGACACACAGAAAACAAAAGAATGAGGAACTGAAATTTACTCCTTTGTATCAAATGCCTTTAGAAAATGCATAGAAAACACCTCTGAATGAAAAAGTAATGAGCAAATTACACTATATTGGAGTTTATTATGCAGCTGGATCAAAGTATAAATGTAAAAATATTCTCATTATAGCATTTGTGTTCTAAATGTGAAATACTTAAAGGAAGATTAAGTCAGAATATATTTTATTTTCTAAAATAAGTGCCTTGAATGAAATCATTGTTCTTAAAGAAAGCTGTGAAGGTATAATCAGCTGCTGCTGCTGCTGCGGAGTTGCTTCAGTCCTGTCTGACTCTGTGTGACCCCATGGATGGTAGTCCACCAGGCTCCCCCGTCCCTGGGATTCTCCAGACAAGAACACTGGAGTGGGTTGCCATTTCCTTCTCCAGTGTATGAAAGTGAGATGTGAAAGTGAAGTCGCTCAGTCGTGTCCGACTGTGTGACCCCATAGACGGCAGCCCACCAGGCTCCCCCGTCCCTGGGATTCTCCAGGCAAGAACACTGGAGTGGGTTGCCATTTCCTTCTCCAATGTATGAAAGTGAGACGTGAAAGTGAAGTTGCTCAGTCATGTCCAACTCTTCGCGACCCCATGGACTGCAGCCTAGCAGGC
>SJYA01002772.1:69192-206657 GCA_006410615.1 Neotragus moschatus
ACTGCAGCCTAGCAGGCTCCTCTGCCCATGGGAATTTCCAGGCAAGAGTGCTGGAGTGGGTGCCATCGCCTTCTCCAATGCATGAAAGTGAAAAGTGAAAGCAATGGAGTATATATGTATAAAATGGACTGTGTTATGAGGTTGCAAATTATATAAATATTCATAGGTAAGCTATGATGAAAAGGAAGATGTAGATACACATAGACACTACATATATTGCATATATGCATATGATTTTATGCATATAGTAAAGACTCCTATATATAAAATAAGAATATAGGGACATGGATATAAAAGATATTTACATAATTTACAATAATGATATAGAGAAGAATCAAAAAAATATTTTGGCTCCTCCAGAGTTGTTCAAGTTATCTCCTTATGGTGAGCTGTTTTAAAAAGTTCATGATGCATTATGAGTGTTTTTCAAAACTGTAAAGGAGGTTCTTGACTATGACAACTATCAAGTTAGCCGTGAAACACATTTTATCACATTTCATCATTGATATCATCTGGAAGCAAAAAGGAGGAGAAACAAACAAACAAAAAACAGTGAGGCGACAACTAAAGGACGCTAAGATCAGTGCCAAGTGTGAGCAGATGTGAATTTAGGAGGAAATGGAGTAAGGTTACAATCAGTAAATACCCTTCTTGAATATGTGGAATATGCCTTAATATGCAAACCCCTCAACCACTTGTCTTTGCATGGGTACACGTGTTGGTAACAGAAGATCCCTGACCTGATTTTGTTCTGGGACGTAGAAGAGGTGAGGCTATATAGTGAATCACAGAGCAAGTTATATTTGTAGGAGGCTGTCTCTGTGGCAACCTGAACACAGATAAGTTGCCACACAAAATACTGTACAGATGACAGTCTTCATTATTTAAGGAAAAATAAAGGCTAAAGAGACTCACACCCCAAAGCCTGTATCTTTGGAGCACAAAGACAATCCCAGGTAACTGTCCCTTCTTCATATGAACCTCTTGCAAAAACTTACAGTCCAGGAAAGATTCATTTACTGTGGAGATAAACAAAATTTTTATAAAGGGAAAAGAAAAGCCTGCCAGATTGGATAACAAACAAAAGCTGGGACTATAAAACCCAGTGAATGAGAAGAGTTGAGATGACAAAGTTTTGTTCTAGGTGCTATAAACCAAATGAGGAGAGATTATAATCTTCACATCGGGAAGGTTGGCTCCTGGCCAAAATTTCCTTCAGTTCAGTTCATTGCTTAGTTGTGTTCAACACTTTGTGACCCCATGAACTGCAGCACGCCAGGCCTCCCTGTCCATCACCAGCTCCCAGAGCTTACCCAAATTCATGTCCACTGGGTCGGTGATGCCATCCAACCATCTCATCCTCTGTTGTCCCCTTCTCCTTCTGCCTTCTATCTTTGCCAGCATCAGGGTCTTTTCAAATAAGTCAGTTCTTTGCGTCAGGTGGCCAATGTATTGGAGCTTCAGCTTCAGCACAGTCCTTCCAGTGAATATTCAGGACTTATTTCCTTTAGGATTAACTGGTTTGAACTCCTGGCAGTCCAAGGGACTATCAAGAATCTTCTCCAACAACCCAGTTCAAAAGCATCAATTCTTCAGTGCTCAGCTTTCTTTATGGTCCAACTCTCACATCAATATATGAGTACTGGGAAAACGGTAGCTTTGACTATACCCTTTGTCAGTAAAGTAATGTCTCTGCTTTTTAATACGTTGTCTAAGCTTATCATAGCTTTTATTCCAAGGAGCAAGACTTTTAATTTCATGGCTACAGTCAGCATCTACAATGATTCTGGAGCCCAAGAAAATAAAGTCTGTCACTGTTTCCATTGTTTCCCCATCATTTGTTATTAAGTAATGAGACCAGATGCCATGTTCTTAGTTTTTTGAATGTTGAGTTTTGAGCCAGCATTTTCACTCTCATCTTCCACTTTCATCAAGAGCCTCTTAAATAGAATTTCCTTAAATAAGACAAATAAGACCCCTTTATATGCTAAAAGATAAAATTCACATGGAAGATAACAATCATTAGGGTATCTAAACATCAGAATATAACATCAATACTCATAAAGGTGAGAAAAAGTGAAAATATATTGGTGATAAAGATTTCACTTTTCAGGTTATGATAGATTATATAGGAAACTAGGTAAAGATAGATCCTCTTAAGTAAATTGAATTAATATATATGTAGTTCAACTGTATCCTGCAACAAAATGTAGCCAATATTATATAGTAACTGTAAATGGAGAATAATCTTTAAAAATTGTGACTCATCATGTACATCTAAAATTTGTATAACATTGTTAATAAAATATACCTCGATAAAAATATTAATTGCCAAGAAAAAAATAGTAGAGAAATTTCTCTGATAAAATTAATAACAGATTTAGAAAACACAAAATCCCTGTCAGCTATGTATTGAAAAACTTGCTTTTCAGCAAATTATTTGATTAAAGAAGAAATTAAATATAAAATTCCTACCTGATAAAAAGATAATGAGATAATCATCTATTATAACTTATCAGACATACTTAAAATAGTCCTTGGAAGAAAATTTATAACTCTCCTTCAATAAAATAATTTTAAAAAGCTTTCAAGGAAAAAAGCTGAACCCAGCCTATAAACCAAAGCCTGTGTAGTTTCTCTTTTCCTAGGTACTGTCGATCATCAGCAACAATGCTGACTTTTTCTTACACAGTTATTCTTTGTGCTTACTACTCAATTTTCATATTAACCACTTTTCACATCAATTAAGGAATGTAATTAGTTGATAAAATAATGAAACAGTTGATTGAGAAATAAAACATAAGAATACTTTTTAATCTAAGAGCCACCTTTAGTGGGCAAATACTACAAGACTCCCATTAAAATTGCACATTAACATGACTGTTATTTAGCAATAATAATGTTAGAGACATTCGCCAATGGGATTAGACAAAAGAAAATCCTGAAAATGGTACAAACTGGCAAAGAAGAGCTAAACTTATGACAGTCCCAGTTGATTTGGCATTTTAGGTTATATACCTGGGAATTCCAAGAGAAGCACTGACTGATGGTTATAGCCAGTGAGATAACTCAGTAATGTGGCTCTTAGGGAATCCATAGCTTTCAAGTACTGAAATGTCCCCAAACTGCTGTCAAATGGAAAAAAAAAAAAAGAGAGAGATTCAGAACACTGTGTATAGATTGCTTCTTTTTAATAGATATATGTTATAGTCTGTATATGTGAAGTGAAATGTAGATTAGTATTTGTTTGACATTTAAAATAAACACAAGGTAAAAAACCAGAAGCTAATAAGCCATTTTAACTGGTTTGAAATGATGTCTCATTGTAGTTTTGATTTGCATTTCTCCAATAATGAGCAATGTTGAGCATCTTTTCATGTGTTTATTAGCCATCTGTATGTCTTCTTTGGAGAACTCTCTGTTTAGGTCTTTTTCCCACTGTTGATTGGGTTGTTTGTTTTTCTGGTATTGAGTTGTATGAGCTGCTTGTATATTTTGGAAACTGATCCTTTGTCAGTTGTTTCATTTGCTATTATTTTCTCCCATTCTGAGGGCTGTCTTTTCACCTTGCTTATAATAAGTTTCCTTTGCTGTGCAAAAGCTTTTAAGTTTAATTAAGTCTCACTTGTTTACTTTTGTTTTTGTTTCCATTACTCTAGGAGGTGGGTCATAGAGGATCTTGCTTGGATTTATGTCATCGAGTGTTCTGCCTATGTTTTGCTCTAAGAGTTTTCTAGTTTCTGGTCTTATATTTAGTTCTTTAATCCATTTTGAGTTTATCTTTGTGTATGGTGTTAGGAAGTGTTCTCATTTCATTCTTTTTGTGTAGCTGTCCAGTTTTCCCAGCACCATTTATTGAGGAGGCTTTCTTTGCCCCATTGTATATTCTTGCCTCTTTTGTCAAAAGTAAGGTACCCGTAGGTGCATGGATTTATTTCTGGGCTTTCTATCTTGTTCCATTGGTCTATATTTCTGTTTTGTGTCCGTACCATATTGTCTTGATGGCTACAGCTTTGTAGTGTAATCTGAAGTCAGGAAGGTTGATTCCTCAAGCTCCAGACTTCTTTCTCAAGACTGCTTTGGCTATTCAGGGTCTTTTGTGTTTCCATATGAATTGTGAGATTTTTTTGTTCTACTTCTGTGAAAAATGCCATTGGTAATTTGATAGGATCACATTGAATCTGTAGATTGCATTTGGTAGTGTAGTCATTTTCACAATATTGATTCTTCCTACCCAGGAACATGGAGTATCTCTCCATCTGTTTATGTCATCTTTGATTTCTTTCATCAGTGTCTTATAATTTTCTGTGTACAGTTCTTTTGTCTCCTTAGGTGAGTTTTTTCCTATTTAATTCTTTTTGTTGCAATGGTGAATGGGATTGATTCCTTAATATCTCTTTCTGATTTTTCATTGTCAGTATATAGAAATTAAAGTGATTTCTGTATATTGATTTTGTATCCTGCAACCTTGCTAAATTCACTGATTAGCTCTAGTAATTTTTTGATACTATCTTTTTAGGGTTTTCTACGTACAGTATCATGTCATCTGCAAACAGTGAGAGCTTTACTTCTTCTTTTCCAATCTGGATTCCTTTTATTTCTTTTTCTTCTCTGATTGCTGTAGCTAGGACTTCCAGAACTATGTTGAATAATAGTGGCAAAAGTGGACACCCTTGTCTTGTTCCTAATCTTAGGGTGAATACTTTCAGTTTTTCACCGTTGAGAATAATGCTTGCTGTAGGCTTATCATACATGGCCTTTACTATGTTGAGGCTGGCTCCTTCCATGCTCATTTTTTGAAGAATTTTAATCATAAATAGGTGCTGAATTTTGTCAAAGGCTTTTTCTGCATCGATTGAGATGATCATATGGTTTTTATCTTTCAATTTGTTAATATGGTGCATCACATAAATTGATTTGCGTTCCTGTCTCAGGTGTACATGAGTTCCCAATCTTGAACCGTCCCCCATCTCCCTCAGGTGTACTCATGTACACCTGAGATGGAAAAAAATAAAAAAATTAAAAATTAAAAAGAAAAAAAATTGATTTGCATATATTGAAGAATCCTTGCATCCCTGGGATAAACCCAACTTGATCATACTGTATGAACTTTTGGATGTCTTGCTGAATTCTGTTTGCTAAAATTTTGTTGAGGGGTTTACATCTATGTTCATCAGTAATATTGTCCTATAGTTTTCTTTTCTTGTGTTGTCTTTGTCTGGTTTTGGTATCAGGGTGATTAACTTGCTTAAATATTTTTAAAGTATGTTTTGGAGTAAGTTTTTAAAGTAAGTTTGACCCCATTGCAGGAGGCATCTTCTGATACAACAAACAGATTCAGCATAAATTTTAGAAAACCAATTAGGACTTAATCAATCATGATTTTGACAAAATCAGTTTGGCTAACAGAAAATAATATTAATTGAATAGTTTTAAAAGTTGAATTTTCCTGTTTAACTGAATGTCATTTTGAGTAATGTGCATTATTTTGTACTAAATTTCCATTTCACACAGCCTAATACATTCATTTATTGCTAATAGAACCAAAAAATAATGAAATAGTTGAGTGCATTCTTGACCTCTTTGAATATATCATATTCTTTTGAAAATTCAGTCATTATTGCATTGAACATCTGCTCCATTAGGCATTATGCTTGATGCTGAGGTTACAAAAGTGAATAAAACAGATTTCACTTTATAAGGTTTGTGCCCTAAGGAATTTTATTGTAGAATAATCACTGTCAATTTATTATCTTACAGTAAAAATTTCAGGAATATAAGAGGTGCTTAAAAAAGATCTGCAATTAGTAACCCTTTTCTTTTATGATAAATATGTATATAGGCCCTTCTTTTGAGTTTTCTTTGTAAGCTCGAGACTTCTCTCCATGGTGGTTTTTTTTTTTTTTTTTTTTGCTCCTTTCACATAATTGAAGGTCTCACCTACTAGTTCTTACTTCCTTCAAGACTTCCACAGGCATCCCTTTCCAGGGGTGGAAAGACCCTCTTTAGTTAAAACCTCATTGCCCCTCTCCTCTACAGTTGAGCTTATCTGTTTGCTCTCCAGTTTCTTCCCAAAATGACACACTTCCTGGAATGAACATCTTTGTTCATTCTTTCTAGACTCACCTCTCTGATCTCCTCCTCATACTCAGCCCAACCCAGAAACTCATGGCACTATGGCTTAAATCATGAGTTGATGTTCTCTATGGTGTCCTCCCCCTTTCTTCCCCCAGTTTCTTCCAGACCAAATCACAAGTACTTTTAAGTTAAATTCCACTCTTACCTCTTCATTAAAGATTTTAGTCCCATCTTCCCACCTTTGGGATGAGTTCTGTCCTTAAAACAAATGTGGTCCCATCAGGAGTCACTGCAGATATTAGTTCAGTTCTGCAGGAGAGGCAGGTGGGCAAGCTACAGAAATTACTGGAAGAGACAGACAATACACTGTAAAAGCAGGAGTCTTGTGAGGATCCAAAGTGTAAGGAGAGATTTACTTCCTGCTAGTAAAATATTTGATGCAGTGTCCATAGTGTGTATGTGTTAGTCACTCGGTCTTGTCTGACTCTTTGTAATCCCACAGACTATAGCTGGCCCGGCTCCTCTGTCCAAGGGATTTCCCAGGCAAAAATACTGGGATAGGTAGCCATTCCCTTCTCCAGTTGATCTTCCCAAGCCAGGGATCGAATCCAGGTCTCCTGCATTTCAGGCGGCTTCTTTACCATCTGAGCCACCAGGGAAGCCCAGCATCAATAGTACTTAGACTCAGTTTCCAGTAAGCCTGACTTTCGCCCACTAACATCCTCTTTATGCCTTTCTTCTTCCCAGGATGTGCCTGTCCCTCCCAAGCCTGTTTCTCTCCATCCTTTATATCAGACTAGACTCCATCCTCCTGCTAAGTCCCTACTGCGACCACAGACCCGCCCGCATGCTGACTGTCTTACCCCCGGACCCTTCAGTCATTTGTCCTCCTTCTCCCTGAGTGATGAACACGAGAATTCTCACACCTTGTTTAGTCACAACGCATATAATAAGGTGAGAATGCCCCATGCTCTGAACTTCTTCATGCTTAACTTTTCAATGTGGAGAAAACATATATTATGTAATATGTATATATTATATACATATTATACATATACATATGTGTATACATAATATACATATACATATATACATATATAATATAATATAATATATATATTATAATGTATGTATATATATGTATAATATATGTATTATATAATATATAATATACTTCAATACAAATATTGAAGTATATTAAGAATATTAAATATTTGAGGGAAGGCACATGTCCTTACAAAAAGATAATAATTAACCTTGGGAAAGTATGAAATTTTTGTTTCCTTTCAGAGTCATTTCCTGATTTGCATTGCTTATTGTTTCATGCTGTAATCCCAAAGTGGAAATCCCAAGACATGCTTCAAAGCCTGACAAGAGGCCATTATTAATTTATCTTCTAGTCTCAGTTCAAAGTTCTTAAAAATGTCTCACAACGACAGTGCCTTGATGAGGAAGCATTTATAATTACAGTCAGTGTGCAATGGAATACTTAGAATTTCTATGGATATCTCTAACATAATATTGATGTTTTATTTTAAAATGAATCTGTTTGCCTCATAATGTATGATGGTGGGACATGTAACAAATAATGAGGTGTTCAGTACCTAAAATATATTTTTAACAAAGCAAAAATTTTATAGTTGGCTTTGGAATGTAATCATGAATATTCTGTTAGAAGCAAGCAGTCAGTAGCACAGAGGGTTATGTATAAGTATCCTTTGCTCTTCTGGCTAGCACAGGCTCTCAGATTTTGAAACTTTTCTACAGGAATTGACTAGTCAAAAGCAATCAGCAGTTAAATCATTTTTAAATTCAAAATCTTGTTTTAAAGCATTTGTTTTGCAAAATCTCTATATTTAATGACATATACCTCTATACTTGGAAATCAGTCAAGACCATGTGTTCCAGAGTATATGCAGTTGACTAATATTCTTTGAACCCCAAAGCATTAAAAAAAACAACTGTTCATCAATCCAATCTAAACACCAAAAAATCATACAAAAAGTGAACACAATTATGAGGAAAATTTTGCTTTTTATATATAATAGCATTTGCTAAGATGCTAAGGCGCTTCAGTCGTGTCTGACTCTGTGTGACCCCATAGATGGCAGCCCACCAGGCTCCCCCATCCCTGGGATTCTCCAGGCAAGAACACTGGAGTGGGTTGCCATTTCCTTCTCCAATGCAGGAAAGTGAAAAGTGAAAGTGAACTTGCTCAGTTGTGTCTGACTCTTAGCGATCCCATGGATTGCAGCCTACCAGGCTCCTCTGCCCATGGGATTTTCCAGGCAAGAGTACTGGAGTGGGGTGCCATTGCCTTATCATGATTGAATGTTCAACCCTGAGTTAAAATTTTAAAGTATTCATTTCTGGGACTCCCCTGGCAGTCCTGTGGTTGAGGATCTGAGCTTCCTTTGCAGGGAGAGCAAGTTCAATCCCTGGTTGGGGAACTAAGATCCTACATGCCATGCGGCTAAAAAAGTAAGAGAAAGAGAAAGAAAATTTCTTGAACTAAACAAGAAATGAAAATACAACATATCAACTTTAAAAATTTATGGAAAAAGTGACAAATTTTTAAATTTGTGTGTCATTTGTCATTTTCTGCAAACAAAGTGTTTTTAGGCTAAGTTCAGGATGGCATTTGTATGACCTTATGTTGCTTCTAACTCTTGGCCTAGAAAAAGTATTTCATGGAGAGTATAATATTTTTAAATGATTTTATATTGCTTTAAATTCTCCCTATTTTAATACTAGCCAACATCTATGAAATTCATTTAGCTATTAGAGTTCATGTTTTGATAACATACCATTTTCTTATAATGTCATCAATGAGCATCATAGGATGATAATTGTATTTTATAAATATCAATTGCTCCAAATAGTTCTTCCTTTGACATTTTGGTAGTGTTTTCTGGAGACATGCAGCAAAGATAAAGTCAGTATTTCATCCATGTTTTAGCCTTTTCTTGGTCTGCCTGTGAAGAAAAATATATTACAGCCATTTGAGGCTGGACAACTGTCTTCATTTTATAAAAACTTCACAATAGATTTTGTCTTTCAAAGTCTGAGATTTATTGATATTGAATAAAGAAACATTCACATCTGAAATAATAATAATAATGTTAGCATTTCTTGATAGAATATTCAATTGCTTAGTCTGATATTTTAATTGCTCTTATTAAGATATATATGGATTATTCAATTTGGCCTTTGTGTTTACTAAACTTGTATTGTAATGGCCAACAGTGTACTAAATGAAATAACTAGTGTGGAATTGTAAAACATAGTTATTTAAATTAACTTCTCTTCAATATCCTAACATCCTTCCCAGGCTTCACTTTCAGCCTTACCTGCTAGGTTTATCTCCAAACCCAAACCTTCCCACCTCTCCTCCAGAGAGCCACACTGAACTTGACTTTACATAGCTATCTTTGGGGCTTCTTTATCAACTGTAGCTACAGAAAAATGTTTGACAGGTTTTATTCTTCTGTTGCACCTGTAGTGTGTGCTCCTCTCTTGCCCTAAATCTTTACACTAATCCCTGATCTCTTCTCCTACTTTCATAAGTTCATATGATGAACTTTATATGACATCCTATCACATATGATGATGTTCAGGCATTTTCCCTTTTATCTTGGTTATACCAGTATATCCTCTCTTTCCTCTACCTCATGAAGGGAGTCATTACTCTTATTTCCTTCTTTAACCCTTGTAACTAACATAGCCCAGTGGATAAGCATGCAATGTCTTCAGTCAGTCCATCCGAGTTCATTTCTTGACACCATTCTTTCCAGGTGGTGATATTGGGTAGATTATGTAGCCTCCAAATGTCTCCATTTATTCATCTATAAAGTGAGGATAATAATAGTACCTACCTTATTAGAATATGATAAGATGGGCTAGTATGTGTAAAGTATTTAGAATAGTGCTTGGGACATGAGGATCATGTAAGAGTTAGATTTTGTTACTAACTGTTGTTCAGTTGCTAAGTCATGTCTGACTCTGTGATCTGTTGACCTCAGCATGCCAGGCTTCCCTGTCCTTCCCCGTCTCCTAGAGTTTGCTCAGAGTCATGACCATTGAGTCAGTGATCCTATCCAACCATCTCATCCTCTGCTGCCCTCTTCTTCTTTTGCCTTCAATCTTTCCCAGCATCAGGGTCTTCTCCAATGACTCAGCTCTTCCTGAATTGTCAGTCCCATTGCTGCTAACTCGCTTCAGTTGTGTCCGACTCTGCGCCACCCCATAGATGGCAGCCCACCAGGCTCCCCCGTCCCTGGGATTCTCCAGGCAAGAACACTGGAGTGGGTTGCCATTTCCTTCTCCAATGCATGAAAGTGACAAGTGAAAGTGAAGGCGCTCCCATTACTTTCTTACATTTCCATTTGTTCTTTTTCCAATGGAGTCTTCTTTGAGTGCAGAAACTTTGGAACACAAACTAAAATGAATACTTTTCCATCCTTTTCTTTCACATTGTTGCAAACCTAGAAATTTCAAGACTTTCTTTCTCTCAAAGGGGTCAGTAGNGCGCTCCCATTACTTTCTTACATTTCCATTTGTTCTTTTTCCAATGGAGTCTTCTTTGAGTGCAGAAACTTTGGAACACAAACTAAAATGAATACTTTTCCATCCTTTTCTTTCACATTGTTGCAAACCTAGAAATTTCAAGACTTTCTTTCTCTCAAAGGGGTCAGTAGTCATTATTTTCATCTCCCTCTATAAACTCACTCTTTAATTCATTCTTGAAATCATTTTGTCTTTCACCTTTATCATTCTACTGTGATTTCTCTCTTAAGAGGAAACTGCTTGTCAGCAAACTCAGCTGAATTTAACTAAGTCTTCTCTTTTATCCCTTGTCGCAATTGACACTGTTGATTATTCACTGTTGGATCTCTGACCTCACTCTGCTGTTGGGATAATATGTACATTTCAACTCCCTACCATTCCTTCTTTATTTTCTTGGTGGACACTTCTTCCTCTGTGTTTTGTCTCTAATTGCCTCACTTGACACTCACCCACTTACAGGCTTCTGGGATGATCTTAGCTGTACTGATAATCCTCAAATCCACGTTTCCAATTCTGTTTTTCCTTTGAGATCCAGATTTACACCTTCAGCTGCTTACTTGTGATTTCCCCTAGGATGTCATGTTGTCACCTCAAACTCATCATCTCATGTCACCTCAAACCAGTTCTGTTCTGGCTTCCCTACTTCTGTCATTAATACCACGATGCTCAGCCCCCAGACTTGAAGCTTAATTCACCTATTATGTGCTTTGTCTTCATAGCTAGTCATTCACCAAGTTGCATGGATTCTTATGTCAGTCATGTTTTTCTCTCTTACTCCTCTTTATTAGTATTCCACTTTGCTTAAGCTAATCTGCTATTTTCCTCCAGGTGTGCCTTGGGAATTTCTTGCTATTCAACTTGCTCACTCATTCTCCCCATATAAAAATACCTTCCTGCTTTTCACCTTACTTATGAAAATCACTTTCAGTTTTCATGACCTAATCAAATGATCCCTCCTCCTCTGTGAAGTTTCCCCCTGCAGCAGCACTCAAAGTGGTATTTTTCTTTCAGTTTTTATAACCTTTGCCTGTGCCTAGGTATCTCGTGCATATTAAAGGCTACCAGGTATTTATTTGTTGTGATTGTTTTAGTGTCCATCTAGGACATGACATGTTTACTATGATATTTTTCACATTATAGGTAGAGCAACAAATATGTGCTAATGATGAACAAATACCAAAGTGACCCAACTTATTCACTAGGAACACAAGATGTTTGGGTATACATTTCAGATTATTTCTATTTTAAGCAGAAGCTAAATCTGAGTCAATTTAGAGGTTTATGCGTACATTCAGTACAATTTACATCAATTGAGGATCTACCATTTTTGAGGGCTACCTCCAGTTTTTAGTGAGCTTACAGAGGGCCTTGAATGGAATGGTATGTGGAGGCGGGAGACCTCTGATCACCCGCACCTGAATGTGGATGCTGCAATCCACAGGGTGTCCGCAGGCCTGTCGGTCCATGACCATCAATCCTGTAATGCATTATTGCATCCTTCTTTCTTCACCTGCACAGCATGACCTCCTTGGCTCTAGGTCGGTACTCCTGAACTTCTGTAGTGTGCATTGGAAAACATTGTTACTTACATGCTAGGAGCAGGTCTGAGAACCAGCAGCTTAGAGCCTCCACATATTCTCCTCTCCTCTCCTGTTCGTGCCTCCTTTGCCGTAGGAACTCTCCAAGAGTCCGTATTTGTGAATTTGCCTATTCTCTAAAATTCTGTTGTGGCCTCCAAGTCAGTTTTAAAATTGCCTCTCATCTAGAGTCATTTGGCCATTTTTTCCTCCATCTTGCAATGCATTTAAAAATGTTTATCTGCAAAGCTAAAAGCGACCCACTCACAGCACATCTTTCATGTTTAGGTCTAATGCTGTCCACCCTCTATTTTTGAGAATTCAGTTCATTTAGAAAGACTCCTCTTCTCTGGCCCCGCTGACGCACTGCCCTGGGGTCTCAGCTACCTTTTTGACCCTCAGGTGAGAAAACCTACATACCTCTAACGTGCATCTATGGAAAGCTTATTGCTCTCCCAAACATCTGTTTTCCAGCCTCTGCCTCATTTATTCTGTCTTTCACTCTCACAAGCTCTGAGGTCGCCCTCTTTTTAAGTCAGCCCAGAATTCTAACTCTTGTGGCCCACTTTCATATTCCAGCTGAAGTTCTTGGCCTTGTGCGCTTTTTCCTCTTTTCTTATCCCAACTATGTTTTTGACCTTTCATTTAGCACAACTACAGGCTGTGTCGACAAGATATTCTTTCTTACCCTTGTTTCCCTAGAGTCTCTACTCTGCCAGTTTACACCAGCAACAAGCAAATGCATGCCAGTGATGATTAGAGCTGGGAGAAGACAGAACTAAGGTGTCACCATCAGATGGCTTTTCTCGTCTCCTGGCAGGAGGAAGGCTGGGATTTCCTACTCTGGAAGGCTCTATTTACAGGGAAAGCTGGAGAGATTTTACAAGGAAGAATATGATTTTTATAGACAGACAGCTTTGAAGCCCCAGGAGAAAATTTACAGGCATTCTGAGGATATCTTCTGTCATTTTAAAAAATTAGATTTAGGAGGCTGTGTGTGTGTGACTGTCCAGCCATTTTATTTCACCTTCAGTTTTGTAAAAAATTTTGAGCCTTGTTTGTGACCACTTTCCATGTTATTTCTGGCCCGGTTTTGTCTGTGGAGGACTCAGTATAGCTGATTTGTTTACATACATGCCCTCCCATAGGTTCCTCTGCCATTAAATTCTGTTTTGTATTTTCCATGCAAGGGCTGGTTCCAGCACTTTCAATTTGAATATTCCAGTGCTTATCTCTGGCGTATCCTTCCTTCCACTGTAGCTTTCCCTTCAGAGCAGAAAAGAGCTAGTTATTCATCTTCTACCTCTTTTCTTCCTGTCCAGAATACTCTTCCCAGCCATGACTGAGGTGGGAGATAGATTGGCTCCATGGCTGAGCAGCTAGAATTTGTCAAACTGAGTACATTGGAGATTTGTTCTCCCTGGATACTTCAAGGAAAAAGTTCATGGCAGGAGCTAAGCTCTACTGGAATAAAGAGATAAGATGACCACATCTGTCATTCTTAGGGTCAAGGAGACTTTCCTGATTGCACATGTGTGGAAAAGTTCCTTGGGGGTAAAAAAAAAAAAGAGGGGCTGCTCTTCCATAATAGGCACTGTGAATCTCCCAGCCACCCCCTGCCGTGGAATCCTTCTTGGCTAAAGGATGCACTTGCTTGTCCAAGAGGGCCCTGCACCAGGTCAGATGTGGGGAATGAAGCAGGATGATTGGCTAGGGGAAAACAAGGGCCAGGAGGAACTGCCTGATACAAGTGACAGATAAATGGTGATGTAAGTATCTCCTTCCCCCTCCTCCTTCAGGAGGACGCCCGCACTCTTCTCTGGGTGCGTGTTTCTGCCTCGGCTCTGTCTTAAATAAATAAACTGCTTCTCTGCCTGTCTTCCCCCACAGAGATGACTGAGCTGTGCCTCTCATCATCAGTTTTGTGCCTGTTTTTACAGCTCCGTATCCTTGAAAAGTCTTATTTTCAAGAGGAACAAGAGCCAGAGTGGCTCTATTCCAGCCACTATTCCCTGCTGGTCTAGTGGTTAGGATTCCTGGTTTTCACCCAGACTTCCCAGGTTNAGAGATGACTGAGCTGTGCCTCTCATCATCAGTTTTGTGCCTGTTTTTACAGCTCCGTATCCTTGAAAAGTCTTATTTTCAAGAGGAACAAGAGCCAGAGTGGCTCTATTCCAGCCACTATTCCCTGCTGGTCTAGTGGTTAGGATTCCTGGTTTTCACCCAGACTTCCCAGGTTTAACTCTGGGGCAGGGAACTTTAAGACCTCACTGCTCACTCCTGTCTCCCCAAGGTCATTACCACTCGCACTCTCACTCCTGCTTGAGACCCCTGGGCTGCTGACACCATTGCTAGACTTAAAGGTTTCCTGCAGAGACCTCTCTGCGTTAAGCTCTCTGTGGGATAAACATTCATCTTTTTCATTTTTAAAGCATACTGATGTGCTTTCCATTAAAAAAAAATATTTCATCTTAAAAAGTTTTTTGAAAGTCAATATTTTACAGGTATATTAATGTAACAAACCATTTTAATCAATAATCAATATTTTTTAAATGATGTGAGTTCAGTTATTTTTACTGAGCCTTCTCATTAGCAGAAGTGCCTTGACTTGATCAGTGCCTATGCTCCTGCTGCTGCTAAGTCGCGTCAGTCGTGTCCGACTCTGTGCGACCTCATAGATGGCAGCCCACCAGGCTCCCCAATCCCTGGGATTCTCCAGGCCAGAACACTGGAGGGGGTTGCCATTGCCTGCTCCGGATCAGTGGGTGTACTTACAGTAAAAACCAACTTAAGGTTTGTCTTCAGACTCTAATATTAAAGACATCAGTTGCTGACAATTTTGTTGAATAAAATTGTTGAAAATTGCTTTATGCTTATATTTGGAAAAGTAATTCAAACGTGTGCTTTAGTTTCTTACCTATAAAATAGCAATAAAAATAGAATCTCTAGCTTAGAATTGTTACCATGATCAGCTGATACATGCAGCTTTCACATTTCACCTTAAGTACACAGTTTTATATGTTTTCAGCGCGCTGCCTATTTGTAGAGTTCTGATGCTGGAGTAAAGACACAATCCATCAGTGTAGCTAGTAGGGCATTACTCTCATCTAAAATTGACTTTGTCCTTTTATTGCAATCTATTCAGTACTTTTACCCTTCAAAATTTATTCACATATGTATTCTGTCTCATTTTAATTTTTCACTTTGCTTTCCTTCTTCCCCTTGGCAGCTACACTATTGTTGCTAGTATATTTTCTTTCAAAATTGCATTATTATTTTGTGTATTTATAATTAAATTTATATAGATGCTATTGTGCCACGTGCTTCACTCTTTTCCCGTGGGTTTCTTTTTTTATCAGCTGTAATAATGCGGTATTGGGATTGGTTCCAAAACTTTTACTCTCAGAGATCACCTGGGCTGATTGTATTGGAGTTACCCGAAGATCTAAGAAAAATAAAGATTAATGGGATTCAGTTGAAACTTCTAAACTCAGAACTTCCACTGAATTGAGTGATCTTAAAATTTCTGCTCCATTGAAAATTTTGTGTTTCCTCTATGATAGCAACATTTTCCTCTTTTGCTTTTTAAATTCTGTAATGATTCGACAAGAAAATGAACAATATGAAAAATAACGTCAGAAAGAAAACCTGTTTATACTGACATTATTGCAAGTGTTTGATAATAATTGATTTTTTCTCATAACCTCTAGTAAGTTAAAGGAAACACAACTGTTAAATAGTGTATATATTAACATAAGTCACAGAATTTTTCTTTTTTTAAAATTTTTCTTTTTTTTAATTTTTATTTTTTAGTTTGTTTTGCTTTACAATACTGTATTTGTTTTGCTATACATTGACATGAATCAGCCACGAGTGTATATGAGCTCCCAATCCTGACCCCCCTCCCCCCTCCCACCCCACACCATCTCTCTGGATCATCCCCTAAAGAATTTTTCTTCTAATTAGAATAGGTTGTAAAATATAAGGTTGAGTTCTTAGTCAAAATTGTCCCCATGTGCTTGTAACATTTACTGTTGGATTNCCACGAGTGTATATGACCTCCCAATCCTGACCCCCCTCCCCACTCCCACCCCACACCATCTCTCTGGATCATCCCCTAAAGAATTTTTCTTCTAATTAGAATAGGTTGTAAAATATAAGGTTGAGTTCTTAGTCAAAATTGTCCCCATGTGCTTGTAACATTTACTGTTGGATTGAGTATTTATATATCCAGTATTCTTGGACTTATTGAATCCAAGTTACAAATATTTTTTTCACAGTGCGTTACTTCAATTATTAAAAGTCATTTCTCTTTGAAAAAAAAATACCACAACTGCCAACATGCAGTTTTTTATAATTTAATTTTTTTAAGAAATTAAAGTGCCTTTTTCATAAAAAGAGATTTTAAAATATAGCAATGCTTTATATTAGAATTACATTTTTGCTAAGAAAGATGAAGCATTTTACTTGAAATGTATTTTATCCTTATGATATTGCGAAGGAATATTTACTGATCCATTTGTATTAGGCTGTTTTCCAAGCAGTTGCTGCTGATATTATAGGTTAAGAATAAAAAGGAAATATAACTTGTCTGTGATGAAAAAGTGAGACTCCAATGAGCAAAATGGAGGTGTTTTCAGCTCAATTCCATCCATTATTTGTCTTCTTTATGTAAAGGATCACTCTACTTACAAGAAGCCAAGGGGGAGATGTCTATTACTAATAGAATAGTGAAGAATTTACCTAGAAGATGGATTATGAGTCAGAAGTACACAGTATTAGAAATAGGAGGGGGGCGAGGAAGGCCAATTGTAATTGTCAACTCTTTGGTACCATTAGATTCTATTGACTTTTGTTCTCATAGTATGGATTTTTGGGGGGTTGGCACAGGAGTTTGCATGAGGTAGGAAGACAAAGGAAGGAAAGAAGCTTTTACATACAGGATGAGTCAGGGGCACAGGCTTTAGCCTTCTTTCCAGATACAATTATCCCTTCTTTCCTCTTGGACATTTCACCCTATAAATGTTGACTTTTCTCACTTGTTTTTTTCCCCAATTTTATCTCCTATATCTTAATTTTCAAAATTTATATTTTTACCACGGGATTGAGAATATCTTAACTGGCATAATCATTGCATAGCTACTCAGAGAACTGACCCTGTGAATCTACAGAAATTCAATAATTTAAAATATTAATATTAAAGGCATATTTCCAACGTGCATTAAATATTTTAGTAGCTCCACTGAAATGAGATTTTTTTTTCCCCTGAGGTTTCTTTTGATATTTTAACAGAAATCAATCAACAGAAATTAAAGCAGATTATGGCTCAGCTGGAGAAGGGAAAAATTAAAGTAATTCTATCTTTTACCAACTGATTCAAAGACTGAGGGGGCTTTGAAATAAAAACTTGGTTTTCTAATATAAGCTCTAAATATTTAGATCTAAAGATGTAAAACATCTTTTATGAATACATTTCAAGAATAAAGCAGCATTCCTTTGAGATAAGTAGTTTACAATTGGGCATAGCTTTAGAAGGAGAAAATGAACCCTAAGTTATGTGATTGGGTTCAAGGTTACAAAATCCTTGTCTAGCTTCTAAGCCTAATTCCCCAAGGATAACAAAGAACATAGACCTTGAAACTTTTAAAGTCTGAGACCTCTGGAGCCTGGCAGGTGACAAAGTGTGCTATGTTCATTTCATAAAGATATATTGAGTAGCTCTTATTTGCAAAGCACTGTGTCTGTGCTGCTACTGCATCGGGAAGCAAGGGCCTTTGTCAGGCACCTCTTTTCTATTTGGGGAAACACAGAAATTAAATAAGCAAAAAAAAAAAAATCATTATAAATGATCATTGTGACAATTGCCACACAGATGACCAGTAGTTATGAGTACATAGAACAGTGATCCTGATCCCATCTGATGAATCGGGGAATATTTAGTGAGGAAATGATTTTTCATCTAGGGTTTATAAAGAGAATTGGGTCCAATCTGGACATTCAAGCAGAGGGAACAGTGTGGGGATGTTTGCAGATGGGAAAGAAAAGAAATAGGGAAAGCTCGAGAAAATGAAAGCAGGCCAGAGTGTTGAGGAAACCGCTGGAATCAGAAGTATGGTTTGAAGTTAGCAAGAGGCAATACTGCCGGATAACTCTGCCTCCCGTGCGGGAGCTCATCTGAACTTGTGAGATGAGGTGTCTCCAAGATCCTGTGTGAAAGGAACTGATATTTACAAAACATAGACTATAGGCTGCTTCCCTTATAGACAGTATTTTATTTAAATTTCAAAACAATCGTAAAGTAGATTTTATCCCCTTTATTTCACATACCAAAAGCCAAGGCTCAGAAAGTGTAAATGATACAGGATTCCACAGAATTAGCTTAACAGCTGGTACTTGACTGGTGGTTTTTCTTAAGAAATTTCCACCCCCTCCCCCCCAACAAACACACAAAATAATCTGTCAAAAAAGCCGCATTATGTTCTTGGATGCCTCTGCTCCGGAATCACAGGCTTTCTTTTAGTTAGATGGCGGGATGTAGATGTCAGGACAGGAACTAAGTAACCTCCAAGACCACGTGATTTCCTTCAGTTTCTGGATAAGGAAACTGAAGACTAAAGAAGGCCGTGTGACACACCCTTGGGTTGGCGTGATTGATTGCTGGAGGCTGGGTTCATCAAGAACCACGTAGCTTTTCATATTTTATCCCAGGCTCCAACCTTCTCAGGCAACACAGTTCCAAAGTTAAAGGCTAAGGGAGCCGCTGTTTTCCTAAAACTGACAAAAATCCGCAGCTACTGGAAAAAGTCACCTTGACTTTTGGAAGCAAAACTTCTTTTTATCCTCCCCATTAATAACGTCTGTTTGTGTTCTTTCTACATAATTAGAAATCCTTCTGTCTGAATAAACGAAGGTAATTTATTTTCTATCATCAGGAAGATAAACTGGGTTGCTCAGTTCTAAAATTTCTCTGACAACCTTCGGAGTTAATAGGAATTGGATAACTATTAAGATTCTGTAGAAGAGAAAACCTTTGAGATGGGTGGAATAGGTGGAAAAGCTCTATAAACTCAAAATTGGTTTTTAATGTTTTGAGGTTATTTTTTAGGAAACTAAAACCTGAGCCCTGCTGGCCTGTGCCAAATTGTCTTTGAAATGGATTAATTCATATAATATGTTCATAAAGAATATCCTGTTTAAAATGGATAAAAGCAAATTAATTGGACTTAACATTAAAACAAAGAATGCCAATGACTAGTTGGTGGTTCTGAAAAAAGAATTAATCATAGTCAGTATTTTGCTAGGTTCTCCACTAGAGGGCAGAAGGAACAACTCAACACTATAGAAGCCTAACGACAGACTGGCATTTAAAACCAGACGGGTGTTGGGTTATCTCGTCGTCAGTTATCACTTAAAAACGTACTTAATATAGTCACAAGAAATTGACTTGTACATTTCTTTCAGGAAATGAAGAATAATCCATTTATATCTCTCTCTCTCTCAACTCATGTGCTGATACCTAGCTGAAGGTTTTTATTGTAACACTTTTAATAAAATCACCATGAAAATAATTTGCTGATTCGAAAGAGATGTGCAGTAGAAGGCAGGTTGGATGGAATTTTTAGCAAAGAAAAGTATATCTGGAGAAAGATTAATTTCACAACTCTTGTAAAATAACATACTGCCCCTTAGAATTGATGAACCATGCTTCTATGTTATAGGCGTTCATTTGCACCTTGTTCAGATGGAGGCACTAAAGAAAAATGGGCCCTCTGCGTTTCACAGCATTCAGCTGCCACCTGCCCCATCCCCATTGCTTGCTGTCTTAGACCAGTTTTCTTAGCAGTGGAGCCTGAGATAGGGGTTCGGAGTTTGTGATCTCCTGAGGATGTGGTTCTCCAGAAAAACATCCTGTAAGGGAGAGTGTATATCATGATTGGGAAAGGCAGGGAGAAGAGAAAGAATGATCTCAGACAGTCTAGCCATAGCCTAGTTCACAGGGAGAGGGCTATGGACCATAAATTGCAAGGTCATCCAGCCTTGAGGCAAAGGAGCTGCCCTTGGATACCCCTCATCTGTCATCACTGGCTGTGGACCTCGGTGTGGGTAGAGGGTCAAGGAACTCCGTATTTGGACCTTCTTCTCAGCAGAGGGCAATGATCTGTGGAAGGAGGCAGCTGTGGGCTCTGAAGTAAATGAAATCCCTGATGGAGGCATTTATCTTCATACTGAGTCTTTAAAATATATGTATTTTGTGTATATATATAAAAGTTCAATACATATCTATGTCTAAAAGAGAGTTAAATGTGTATTTCTTAAAAGACATTTAAGATAAAGGTAGATAAACAGCTATCTTATATATGAAATTCATCCCTATGACGGAGAAGGCAATGGCACCCCACTCCAGTACTCTTGCCTGGGAAATCCCATGGACGGAGGAGCCTGGTGGGCTGCAGTCCATGGGGTCGCTTAGGGTCGGGCATGACTGAGCGACTTCACTTTCACTTTCACTTTCATGCATTGGAGAAGGAAATGGCAACCCACTCCAGTGTTCTTGCCTGGAGAATCCCAGGGACTGGGGTGCCTGGTGGGCTGCAGTCTCTGGGGTCGCACAGAGTCGGACACGACTGAAGTGACTTAGCAGCATCCCTATGAAATTATATTATTCAATAGTTCTTGACTTAGAAGAATGTTAGCTTTAACAGTTTCACATTGTTCGACCTAATTGTTGGTCTCAACCTTTAATTTGCTTTGTTAGCCTTTTATTTACTCCATGTAACAAACGCCATATATGAAATATGACATTTATATAATCAAGTAGTCTCATATTGAAACTTCAGGGGAAAATTTTCCTGCATTGCTTCCTGTGACCACTGTTTTTTTCTTTTACTAAAATTTGACCATAAACTTGTTTCTGATTGCTAAACTTGTTGAAGTTTACCCATGTATGACTGATTGAAGTACAACTAGACACTTGATCAACAGTCATCAAATAACAATGCTCATTTGCCCTCACATGGTCCATATAGCCTGTGATTCAAGTAGAAATCTCTTTTGTGGAAGAAAGATATCTCAGGTTATTTCAAAGTATTTATTTAGCTCCCACTGGACACTGGAACGCTTTCTTAACTTTTGAGATATCCAAGCTGTGTGTAAGTTCACTCCCAAAGTATTACAGGTCAACCATTGGGACATTTTAAGACTTTGGGACTATAGGATTAGGAATGCGTGTTTCTGACAGTTCTGTTTTCTTGTTCAGTGTTTGTTATTTAAATCAGTATATAATTATTTTTTTTGTCCCTTACAAAAATTTTTTTTCTGAAATTCCATTTCAAAGATAATAAGCTGTTCTAGGTTTATTTTGGTTCATCTTGGACAGTAGATCTTTTCCTCTTTCTTTCCAACTTTTATATTTCTTTATGTGTGTCTCTGATTAAGTGGATAGTCTCCCTCCTGATTTTTCATTTCAACATGAGAGACTTCTCTTTGTGTCTGAGATCATCTCGTTACATGACATGGATTCTGTCGTATTATTTTACATTTTTCATCACTATAATTTTGTGTCTCTTCTTCCCAGTTTTCTACCCAAAAGACATGAATTTAATTGAGTAGTTTAGAACGTATCCATCTTACTTTGTTGTTATGATGCCCTTGGCTTGAGACTCATCTTCACTTTTATACACCCCTGTCAGTATCCGTGTTTTATTTGTTCATGGGGCTCCTTTCATTTTCTTCCATCATGTGGATACCATTCAATTCTAGATCTCTATTTCTGTCATGTGGTTTTTATCATTTTTCTCTTTCTTCCATAGTTCTTTTGTGGCTTTTTAATGGCAATGATATACTTATTCAGGGTGTTTTACCTTTCTATATTTCTTGCTGCCTCCTTCTGTGTTTATTACTTGAGTCCTGGATGCAAGAAAGTTTCAAGGTAGGTCTTTATTTGGCAAATATCCTGAGGCCTTGTATGGCTGAGAATATATTTTATGCTTTTGTATTTATATGACATTTTAACACTGTCTCAAATGCTAGGTGATAAAAATCTTGGACAAAGTTGGTAGCATTTTTACCCTGACTTTCAAAAGATCTCAGTCATGCTTTGAAATCTGAAACCTGATAACATAACTAAACATAGATTTTTCCATGGGCTTCTTAGCTTCTTAACTAGTAAATACTCCACCTATTTAATGATTTGAAATTTAGATAAAGAACCATCAAAGTATGAAGTTGTTCTAATAGGAACATTGGAAAAGAAGACAGAATCTCTAGAGGGGAGATCTTAGATTACAACAAGGCTCAAGGATGCAAGACTGTGGGAATCACGAATGACTGCCAGCTGAGACCAAGTTGCAGGGCCTGGCCAGCTCACAGAGTTGGGAAGGGCCTGGTGTCAGGCAGGGAGCATGGGGGTACTGAAAGCTCGAAGGCGTATAGCAGATGTGATACGTGTTAGGAGGTGCTTACATCATTCCTGAAAGGTGAGTTGAAAGAATGTACAGGGAGGTGTGGAGATGGAGAACCAGAAGCCAAGCTCAGGGAGGTGGTGCTGGCAGGTACCACGCAGGAGGCACCCTTTTGCTTGACCTGTAGACTTAAACTGTCCTCAGCTCATCTGCCTCCCAGCCATTCACACATCAGCTCCCTCAAGGAGGAGGCTGGAAGCATCGTGTTAGGAGAGAGCAGAGAGGGGTCAGGTCAGGGCCTCTGGAGCAGACGGGAGCACGGATTGACCTCATCACAGTCATGCCTGTTCTTCCTCTTCAAAACCACTTCCAATTGACATCTGTTGACACACTCCTGGGTTCTGGGATAAATTCCTTGCAACTTGGGAATAGCTAGTTACAATTTAGGAATAGCTGGGGTGGAGCTAAGGCAGGGCAGGAATTGTGTGTCCCATTGGAATAAAATGGCTAATACCCCTTCTAGTCTTTAGAAGAGAGAGAACGGGGGAGAAAAATTCCACTAACATCATCTGTTGTGAAGAAGACCTTTGGTTTATGATTGTACTAGAGTGAGTGTGAGATACTGAGAACAATGGAAAAGGGTGCTTTGCCTGTAGTACTAAGCAAATAATTGTGCCCCTTAAAGAATAGAGGAAATGAAAAAACAGCAAATATGCTTCCTTGTCAATTCCAATTTCAGGTTCCAGAATTTGAGTCCTAAAATATTGTTAGAAGGTAGATTTTGCTTCATTTCCATTCCAACGCAGGAGCTGTGCAGTGAAGAAAGCAAATGTGGTGGTTAATCCCCTCTGGGGAGTAGTTTTTCAGTTGAGAAAGAAGCAATTTTAGATGAAAAATGTGAGTAAACACGGAGATGTGGTGTTTATCTTCAAAATAGGCTGAATGCATAGATGGAAAAAATACCACTTGCTGCCCTTTCGAAGGTGCTCTTTGGAGGAGAAGGGGATTCCAACTCATTTTGAGTCTGGGCCTCCTGGGGTCAAAGAGAGAAGACCAAGAATAAAAAAAATAGCATAGTTGGGGAATCTTCAGCAATATCTCCAAAGATGTATCACAAAGGTTAAAGCAGAAAATTCCTGTTTTCTTACTGGTGTTAGACTTACTGCTCTTTAGATACCGATATAATGATATTAATGATCAGCACTTAATGGTGAGAGTCCTATAGGTTTATAAAACAATTAACATGCCAAATTGCAGCTCGGCATTTGGGCTTCCCTGGTGGTGCAGACAGTAAAGACTCTGCCTGCAATGCAGGAGACCCAGGTTTGATCCCTGGGTTGGGAAGATTCCCTGGAGAAGGAAATGGCAATCCACTCCAGTATTCTTGCCTGGCAAATCCCAGGGACAGAGGAGCCTGGTGGGCTACAGTCCATGGGGTTGCAAAGAGTCAGACATGAGTGAGCAGCTAACACTTTCACTTTCACATGAGGATACTCAGTGAATGCACAGAAGAATGCTGTGAAATTTCATGGTGTTTATGAAACTTTACACACGGAGCAAGTGGCACAGCTAAGAGCTGATATTAAGGATCCCAGGTAAGGTTCCACAAGGAGGTCATTTTTGCCCTCCCTGTAGATAAAACTTCTGCCTCAGCTGTGGCTCAGTGCTGCTGCTGCTGCTGCTAAGTTGCTTCAGTCGTGTCCGACTCTGTGTGACCCCATAGATGGCAGCCTACCAGGCGCCCCCGTCCCTGGGATTCTCCAGGCAAGAACACTGGAGTGGGTTGCCATTTCCTTCTCCAATGCATGAAAGTGAAAAGTGAAGGTGAAGTTGCTCAGTCGTGTCCGACTCTTAGCAACCCCATGGACTGTGGCCCACCAGGCTCCTCCGTCCATGGGATTTTCCAGGCAAGAGTGCTGGAGTGGGGTGCCATTGCCTGCTCCATGGCTCAGTGCAGGAGATTCCAAAAAGGAAGAACTCTTTTCTTTTTTTCTCCTGAGACAGCATTTATCAATGAACACAATAATCCAAGGAGAGAAGGAACTGGAAATCATTTAGTGAGCACCCAGAATTTAAAGATGAGAATACTGAGGTCCGAGACAAAGTGGTTTTCCCCAATTTACATCAGAAGTTAGTAGCATAGACAAATATGTAAACTTTTGGGCTTTGCCTGAAATAGTCAATGCTATACCTTTAAATTCTAAAAATAAATATTCAAGCTACTGAAATAGTTTAGTAATTAAAAAAAAAAAATCCCAGGCGAATACTTCTGACATCTTTAAGATGTATGGATAGGAGTAGCATATTTCTGACTGTCATGAACAGCTGCATATTCATAGCCTATATCACGAACTGCTGTCATTAAGTACAAACTCAGATTTGTCCCAGGCAAAGTTAAATTTGTCCCAGGCATATTTTTTAAAATGCACAGGGTCTAATTTCCTCTTTTACAAAATGGAAGTATAATTGATTTATTATACAACAGTGTGTTAGTTTCATATGTACAGCAAAGTGATTCAGCCATATGTGAATATATATGTATATATATATAATTTTCAGATTCTTTTCCCTTATAGATTATTACAAAATATTGAGAATAGTTCCCTGTGCTGTACATTAAGTCCTTGTTGTTTATCTATTTCATATATAGTGCTTTGTATCTGCTAATCCCATAGTCCTAATTTCCCTTCTCCCTTTGGTAACCATAAATTTGTTTTCAATGTTTGTGGATCCATTTCTGATTTGTATATAAATTCATTTCTATCATTGTTTGTTTATTTTTAGACTTCACATGTAAGCGATATACTATGACATTTTTGCTTCTCTACAGTTCTATACAGTAATTTCTGTTTGGCTTACTTCACTTAGTATGATCATCTCCAGGTCTATCCATGTTCCTGCAACCAAGCATAGAATCTTGAGCAGTAAAATCAATCAACTAGTGCTAGCATATTATAAGCCCTGTCCTCAAGCAGCTTGTAGTCTTTCTGGGCAATGAGACAGATTCTTATTTGACAGCCTTGATTTATTTAATGAATATTTTCCATTTGGCTTCTGAAGTGGAGCTGACGCAGGCAAAATGCCTGCACAGTGATTCTCTAGCCTGGGTTCCTGATTTTCTCATTCGTTTGGTCCATCCATTCGATATTTCTCCCTGTTTTCCCATCAGCCCAGTGATCTGTAATTTCTTTTTAGCTACTCACCCCATATGAACTCTGCCCCTCTTATCGCTATTAGGAGGATTATCCCATAGAATCTGCAATGTAGATTTCAGCCTCTTGGGAAGAGATTCCTTCCTTCTAGACCAGATCCAATTTATCTGTGATGAACCCTCATAACAAGCTGAACTTGTTCTTCAAACACATTATTTAGTGTTTTTTCTACTCAATCCTGATTATATAGTTAATATCTGCTTCTCCCATTGCACTGCAGTCTCCAAGAGGAGGGACAATGTCTATTCATTCACGAACATCCAGCAAAGTGTCAATAAAGCCCTTGGTAGAAAAGTATTTAATTACACAACTTCTGTGTAACTTAATTAAGAACTTTGAATATAGCTAATTTCAGTTGTCAACAGACAGATATTTGAAAAAACATCGGTTCCATCAGTTCATACACAGATCTTTTCCGGGGTCTGGCTCCTCAACCTTTGGCATTGTTGGCCTCACCTGAGACCTGTTAGACATGCAGGCTCCTCCTCAGACCTGCTGCGTCAGAATCTGAAATTTACAGGACTTGCCCAGTGCTTCCTCAGTGCTGGGATATGCTGTGGATCAGGGAATAAAATCTCAAATGAAATAAAATAAAATGAAATAAAATCTCAAATGTTTTGTTTGGCCAGGCAGACCCCCTAAGTGAGTGAAGTAAACCAGACTTTTAGGTATAAGCACGATCCCAGGTGATCTCTGGTCCTTGACCTTCCTCAGTGGGAGTGGTGGGCTCTATGTTGCCTGGAGATTAGCTTCCTCTAATAAGGGCAGTGCTGTGCAGACCAGGATGCCTGAAGGCCTCGTATTGCAGGCCCCTTGAGCGATTCAAGAGAAAAAGACACAAACCTGCAAGTGGAATCTGTTGACTCAGAGACTGATGACTAAATTCAGTTCCTTTTCAAAATTATTTTTCCCCTTTTTTAAAATTGAAGGATAGTTAATTTGCAATGTTACTTTATTTCAGGTGTTCAGCTGTGTATTTAGTTATACATAAATGTATATGGGCTTCCCCAGGTGTCTCAGTGGGTAAAGAGTCTGTCTGTAATGCAGAAGATACAGGAGACGCGTGTTCGATCCCTGGGTTAGGAAGATCTCCCGGAGGAGGGCATGGCAACCCACTCCAGTGTTCTTGCCGGGGGAATCCCAAGGACAGAGGAGCCTGGCGGGGTACAGTCCATAGGGCGACAAAGTCAGATACGACTGACATGACTGAGCACACACGTGCATATATATCTATATATTCTTTTAAATTACAGGCTATTATTAATTATTTTATTATAGGCAAGATATTGAATATGGTTCCCTGTGCTATACAGTAGGTCTTTGTTGTTTATCTATTTTATGTACAGTAGTGTGTGTCTGTTTACCCCAAACTCCCAATTTATCCCTCCCTCCCGCCTTTCCCTTTTGGGAAGTACAAGTTTGTTTTCTACGTCTGAGAGTCTATTTCTATTTTGTATATAAGTTCATTTATATCATTTTTTCAGATTCCACATATAAGGGATAGCAGAGTGTATTTGTCTTCCTCTGTCTGGCTTAAGCTGAAGAATCATGAGGGATTTAAGCAGAACACACAAGTGCCATAGGACTAGTTTCAGCCATCCCTAGTTTGCAAAGTTTCTTACCAATGAGAAGACTTTGGGGAATGTAGTAAACAAGTCCAGTTCTTCACCAATGCAGAATTTGTATTAGTTTTGTAAATCAGAAAACACTCTTTCCTCTGTTTCCTTCCTTCCCTCTTTCATTACTAATTTATTTATTCAATATACACTCTGTGTCTCCTCTGCTGTGTGGCCTCTGTACCAGGTCTAGTCACCCTAACGGTGAATAGCATCAAATGGACACGACGTCCAGTGGCTCACAGTCTCACCATGACAACACTGTGCTCAGAAAGCAAAGAGCTGTGTGTAGGTGTCCCTTCGGTAATCGTCATGTCTATTTTTGAGAGATGTTCTTAAGTTTACACTCTAGCTTGAGTGGTTCACAAATCTCGGTAGGAGACAGACGTAGGGGAGATAGCTTCCTGAAGATGAACAGAGTAAAGGAAGTTTACAAGAGGATGTGGTTCAGCTAAAAAGCAATCCTGAGGAGTGAATTCTGAAAAGCAGGTGTAGCACCTTCGGCAATTTAAAAATGGGAACATTTCTTGCCGCACTTCCTCAGGTTTGTCATTTTTGGCAGGTGAGAAAAATCCGCTTCATCTTTGAGCAGGAGTGAGAGCTATTTCATAAAAGCTAGCACGCTGGATGCCATGCCTCAGGTAGATTAAGACTTAATAAAATGATCTCACCACATTTGGCACAGTTCTTTTTCCTCCTCGCTGTAGGAGTCTCTCCAGTTGCTTGGAGGGGATTTTTATCTGTCTTTGGCACAGAAGTGAGCCCTGGAGATGCAGTGACATTTATGAGAAAGCCCCACACTGGTGACAAACACTCCACAAGGCTTTATATTTGTGTGGTGGCAGCTGTGATCAAGAACGTAATAAAACTCAACCGAAGGTTTCATTCAAACACCGCTTGTTGATTAACCCCCAGTGGTGAGTGAGCAAAGGTCTGATGAGTGTTATACAATATCTGGGACTGGAGTTTCCATCTGGGATGAAAGGATGTTTTGTCTCATTTCACCCGAGCTTTCCATTTCATTGATCTCTCTTAAATAAAGGTCTGATGATAAAACTAATAACTTTTCAGGGTATTTTTTTTTTTTTTGGAGACAAAATAGTAATTTGTTCTCCAGCACATTCACCACCAAGTAAACAGGCTGGGAGGACTCTCGCCGTCCTCCTGTAACCACTACCCCTCTGGATAGCACGTCACCCGTCTATTAATATATGGGATATATTTCAATGTTTTAGTGTCCTCATTCTCATTCTGACTATGAGAGGATATCCCTGCCATGTTTGTTCTCCTCACGTGACATTTCCAGCTCTTATGCGTTACAAAACCTCTGTATTCAGCATACATACCAACCTCAGCATGACAGTGAATTCCCTACATGCAAAAGAGTTCTGTTTGGAGAGCGTGTCGTAAGTCCAGTTTGTTCAGAAGTTCAACACAGTTAGACTAGGGACCCAGCTAACATAACTGGCTATATAGTACTGTACTGGTTTATAATACTTTTCACCCAATAATAGTAAAAACAAACACACAAAGCATTTTTAATCTTACCATAGAATACCTTGAAAAGTACAGTAGTCTTCGGTACAATAGCTGTGATACAGGGGCTGGCGTTGAGTGAACAGGCTAGAAGAGCTATTGACTGGGGGGTAGAGAAGGTGGGAGATGGTGGAGCTGCGGGATCAGCAGCAGGAAAGGGAGGCACTCATGCCTGACATGACTGGACACGCAAGCGCATGCATAGCGCATTCCCAGCTTTGAAAGTTAGCAACTCGGAGGCTCCTATGTAGGAGGCTTACAGTATTTCCCTGGAACATTTTGTGATTTTTCTTCCTTAATCAACAAAATTGCAAAAAATTGTGACGTTCCTTCACTCACCCTGGAGAGTAGAGGGGATCTAGGGTCACCCAGGGAAACTTGACTTCGTGCTATTCTTTAAAGTCCTACTTTCATTTAAACCTTCTTTATTCTCTCTCTCTCTGATTACCTGCAGGTAATCCCTCCTCCTCCATCTGTTTTCTGCTCTTTAGCCAGGGCGATGTCTTTTGACATGACAGTCTGATTGCATGTGCCCCTGTCTCCCTTGGAGATTCAAGGACTTCTCACTCTTTAGAGAATGAAGCCCAGAATCCTCGTCTGACATCCAAGCTTCATTGTCTTGCGTCTCCTGTGTGGAGACACCCATTGCCCCAGACGCTCTGAACTGCTTCTGATCTCTGAACTGTACGCTCTTGCCTTTAGCGCCTGGCCTTTCCTTTTGCAACGTGGCACACACCCTACTCCCTCCGTCTGTCTGCCCCCACCGCCCACTCCCAAGCGTCTTTCCAGCGGCATATTACCACTTTCCGTTGCTTTGAAAACACCATCTCCAGAGACTGTCACCCAGATTCCCATCATGAATCTGCCACTTACTAGCTCCAGACCTTGAAGAAGTCATCATCCCACCTCTTGGTGCTTTTGTTTCATTTGTGAAACAGGGTAAAATTAGTGCTCGCCTCACTAGATTGCCCTTAACACTATATAAGCAAATGAGTGAGTGAGTGATGTCCCTCAGTCGTGTCCAGCTCCTTGCAATCCCATGGACTGTACCCTCCCAGGCTCCTCTGTCCATGGGATTCTCCAGGCAAGAATATTGGAATGGGTTGCCATTTCCTTCTCCAAGGGATCTTCCTGACCCAGGGGTCAAACACGGGTCTCCTGCATTGCAGGCAGATTCTTTACCTCTTGAGCCACCAGGGAAGATTATATAAACACATACAGATAATGAATTTGTCATATGAATAAACTATAAATTATTATGACTTATTCCATTAACAGTATCACAATTTATATGTTTTTAGTCACCTCAAGGATAATCAAAAAGCAGACCTACTGGGTCCCAAGATCATAAATAGAAGAAAGCATTCCAAAGCTAAATATAAGTGATTTGGGGGTTACCAGTGAATTAGAATCAGTCGTTTGCTGTTATTTTTTGTTGGTTAAGATAGCTTATACATAGTTTTTGAAATTCCAGATTAAAATATATTTTAGGATTTAAATGAATGAATATCTAAATTGAAAAATAAAATGTAAAATAGATATCAGATAATTACTCAATTGCTTTTTCAATGTCGGTTGAATTGGGACAACATTTTCAAATTTCAGGATTTTTATCCTATTGTATCTTAGGAAAATGGAGACTGACATTTGTACAGACTCTGATGATTCATATAATTACCATTCCATTTAGCCTAGGTATGCTTAAGATTTTGCTATCTCCAGGACTTAGGTTTGAGTTTTGAATGGGTACATAGCATCTGATCCTAAGCCAGATTTAGGATCTCAGGGGACCCTGATCAACAGGAGAAAGCAAGTGCTTTCAGCTGAGTTTTGGAAAGCTGTTTGGATCTCTAGTTGGTCTGGGGCCAGATCACGTTTCCATTTAAAGTAACGATCTCAGGATTCTAGGAGCCCTGGTGTTATAATACCCAGGGTATTTCACAGTTGGGACAGACAGAGTGGGATTTAATAAAGCTATAGCTGTAAATAAAAGCAGGCTCCATTCTTGAAAGTGGACTGGAACAGAGGGAAACTTCAGGAAACTTTAAGGAGATGGGACTTCCTTGGCCCCCCTGCCAGCCACTGGTGATGTCCTCCTGGGGCCAAGGCTGCACTCCTGGGATCCTCCGAATTGCCTTGGAGCATCAGAAGCTGGTTACTGATCTGATGATTCACGGATCAAATCAGGATAAGATGAAAGTAAAAGGCAGACAATTATTTCCACAGCCTGGATTTAACCAGGGTCATAGTAGAAGCTGGGACATTTCTGGGAAATCAAGTATTGTGGTTACTTTAAAGCTGGAGTGAGGAGAGACAGTTAAAAAATAAAGGGGGTAAACAGATCTATTACAAATGATTGCCTTCCCCTTGTCTGTGTCCCTCATTCTGTCTGCCTGTCTTTTTTGCTTGCATATCTATGACTTTCTTCTTTCCTAAAAGGTTTAAGAGTATCCACAGTGCTCAGAAAACCCATGCAATAATAAAAAAAAAATCCTATAAAAACCAAAGAAACTCCCTCTGTTAAGGTGCCACTATGTTGTAAACTGCAGTATCATAGTGGCATCTGGTAAGACTGCAGTGTTTATGAAGCCTTTGTGTTTTGAGATTTTTTATGTTTACAATAATGCACAGTGTTTTGCATTGCATATAGGCATTAACTATCTGCAGAGGCATCTGCATTGCTGGTCTGAACATGATTTGTCTGTTTTGCTTTGGAGCTGTTCAATTTGAGGGTTGTTGTGAGAAAATAGATTTAACTTCATTTCCTCTGATAACTGCCAGTGTATGGTAACAGTTCATTCATTCAATAAACATTTAATAACTGTCTATGCTGTGTGCCAAGCACTGTTAGAGTGTATGTAGGACGCAGAGAGAAATAAGATGTGGGTTTAGGCTCTAAGGATTCACCATCTGCTAAAAATGTTTTCTGTGTTAAGAATATCCTCCTTTGTTTTTAGTAACAATCAAATCTTAATGTTTACACTTGGTAGAATCTACTATGATCAGCAATAATATACTTGCATCATCATTTCACTGCCAACTTAAATTTAAACTTTTTATCTCTCCTTACCTCTTTCTCTGATCACATCCTGGGCGTCTTTTCTGTGAAGCTGAGTCATCCAATGATGGCTATTCCAGAACACGAAACTCTTGATTCCAAAGAGGTAAATGTAGAATATAATTGAACATCCGCTTATCCATCTCCATGTAATACTGGATTGTAGAAGTAAGCCAATCTTCTACTAAAAATTGATAAAATCTGTTTAATTTTAAAGAAAGAATGAACTGGCCTACTCTGTGTTGGTCAGAAGCATCTGATAGTTAAGGAGTAAATTCTTGCTTCTCAATGTGGAAGGTAGTACTAGAGGTGCCCATGTATGTAACACTTTGATCACAAGCTACTTCTATCTCATCTAGTTTTGTGATTTTTCTCTCTGGACTCATTATGTGAAGCCATTGTTGTTTTCTTTTTCTAGACGGTCAGTGAATGTCCTATAATATTTATAAGTGTCCTCTGAGTCAGAAATCCCAAGACCATCTGGTAGCTAGTTTTCCAGCCCCCAAATGAATTTTGCACATGGTGGGTAGCATACAGGCAAAAGTGTGCCATCTCAAATATAGCTCCAAATTTCATTCAAATATTGAGCCACTTGCACATTTTGAGCTGACAGAGAAAGGTAAATGAAAAGACCTTAAAGGGGCAAGAAAAAAATTCTATTAAAAAATGGAATATTTTGTCGAGCAAGAATAATTGAGCATTTTTTTCTTCTATATCCCTTTGGGCAAAGTGGTAAAGGTGAGGGGAAATTAAAGGACTTGTCTTTATGAAGGTAAAAAGTGAATTCATTCATTCATTCTAGATACCCTTACAAATTAGTCATGCTCAATTTTGTAGCCTCCAAGTTAAAATATATATATATAATACAATAATACAAAAGAGAGAGAAAAAATAATAAAATTCAAAATAAAATTATGAATGAAATCTGAATTTTTCCCAAAGTTTATTTTCCACAATTTGGGGCATCTTTCATAACAAATAACATCCCAATTGTTGCAAATTTTGACATTTCTAACATACAGTATTGATGTGTCCCTCTGCTATAAGCTTAGCTATTAAAATATAGTGGCATGCTATGAATAGGCATGGATTTGTATCCTTGATCGTATCTCTGATGTTTTATAGAACCTGGATTATTGGTGTAATGGGAAAATTTTCATACATGTAGCCAAGTTGTATTGCTGAACAGTTTTAGCAGTTCTTCTAATCAGAAGCCTGTTGATATCTGTGTACACATGCCAGCATTAAGAATGATTATAATTGCCAATTTATATGTTAACATGCTATGCACTTTAGGTGCATTGTTTTACTTAAGCTTCAAAAAACATTGTAAGTTGAGTATTACTTTTCCTGTTTTACAGAGGAGGAAACTGGGGCCGAGGGGTATCCATTTATTGATAATCTATATGTCGTCTGATATTACATACATGGAATCTACAGTATGATACAAATGAACTTCTTTACCAAACAGACATACTCATTGATACAGAAAATCACAAAGTTAATAAGGGAAAAAAGAGAGGAGGGTAAATTGGGAGGTGTGGGTTAACAGATACACAGTACTGTGTTTAAAATAGGTAAACAAGGTCCTACTGTATAGCACAGGGAACTATAGTCAGTATCTTGTAATAACCTATAATGGAAAAGAATCTGAAAAAGAACGTATATATATATTTATGTATATATAATATACATTCTTTTTCAGATTCTTTTCCATTGGGGTTATATATGTTATATATAATAATATTATAAGTATAACTGAATCACCAGAAACTAACATAAAATCATAAATCAAACTACATTTCAATAAAAATAAATATATATCAAACTAAAAACAATAAAAGAACTGTTTTTGATAATTAAACTACCATTTTAGGCATCCATGTGCAGGATTTCACTTAGTTACCCTGGCACATATGGGAGTGATTTAATAACTTTAGACAATTTCTTATGATGTGTGATCAACAGTAATATTTACCTGTGCACTTTTCCCAAATCTTCTTTTTGGTTTTTATTTACCCTCAAAGCACCAAACAAGAAAACTACCTGTTTTTATAAAGCAGTTCTGGTCTTATGACCATATGGTCTAGAGAGTAAAGTATGCTAGTTACCAACCCAGTACAAACAAACACTCATGGAAGGACCTTGATCAAATCTCAGAATTTCCCTCTTGGTTTTCTCTCATTTCCTAAAGACAGCAGCCTGTCTTTTCAGACTACCAGACTGCTGTTTCTTTTGCTTGATCCTGCTATTTGTAGGCACTAGTTTTCCAAATTAGTTCAGGAATTCAGTTAGAAACAACCTTAGATTTACTTGATTTAATTTGATCATTATTTTTATAAGCCATATACTTTATAAAGTCCATTTGAAAGGGCTTCCCTTGTGGCTCAGCTAGTAACAAATCTGCCTGAATTAAGTCCTGTGCTTTATAAAGTCCATTTAAAAAGAGCTAACTCAAAACAGTTCAGCTGCTCATCTAGGACAGTGGTTCTTAGCTCTGGCTCAGCATTAAAATCTCCTGGGACTTTTTTTTTAGCCGTGCCCAGTAGCTTGTGGAATCTTAGTTCTCCAACCAGGGATCTAACCGGTGGCCCATGCACTGGGAGTAGAGTCTTAACTACTGGACCACCAAGGAAGTCCCCTCCTAGGACTTTTTAAAGCCCAAAGGATGCACTTCCACTAGGAAAATGGAATCCAGAATCTCTGCTGCTGCTAAGTCGCTTCAGTCGTGTCCGACTCTGTGCGACCCCACAGACGGCAGCCCACCAGGCTTCTCCGTCCCTGGGATTCTTCAGACAAGAACACTGGAGTGGGTCAAGAATCTCTAGAGGTGGGCAAAGGTGGGTTTAAAATCTCTGCTGGTGATTTACATGTACAACCGAAGTTGAGAGCCTCAAATTCTAGTTCCTTCACTATCATCTAGAAAAGCCAACCAAGTCAATCTTGGAAACAAAAATTTGAAAGTAAAAGCAAAAGAATCATTTAAAAAATGTTGCTTTAGGGAATGCTTTGCATTAATAAAGATTTGGGTCACAAATTCTTCCTGTCTACTGTCATAAAAGTTTAGCCCATACTGTAACGTATGGTAGGTTACGTTAGAGAGATCTGTTCTACATTGAGATTCACTGTTACTGAGTTAATAAAACCGAATATTTTCTTTTTCCTTTGACATTCTACACAAGGTTTGGAAAATACTTAGGCTGGGGTTGGGCATAACATCTGATGTGAATTAAGTCCAGGAGCTTTTGTTGTTGTTCAGTTGCTAAGTTGCATCTGAGGAAGAAGAAGGTGAGATCCCTAAATAGTGGATTTAACCATTGTGATCAGCTGACTGATCAGTTTTCAAAGAAGGTCACTTGCATAGATTTTCTTTTGAGTGTGCTTGCATTTATTTTTTTTAAAGTAATTTTATTGAAGTACAGTTGATTCACAGTATTGTATCAACTTAAGCTCTACAGTAAAGTGGTTCAGTTATACATATATCTATTCTTTTTCATATTCTTTCCATTATTTATCAAAGGATATTGAATGAAGTTCCCTGTGCCATACAGTAGGCCTTTGCTGTTTACCCATCCTACCTACAGTAGTTTGCATCTGCTAATCCCAAACTCCCAATCGTTCGCCCCTTTTCTGCCACTTCCCCTGCAACCACAAGCCTGTTTTCTATGTCCATTTCTGTTTTGTAGATATGTTCATTTGTGGTGTATTTTAGATTCCACATATAAGAGATGTCACATGGTATATGCCTTTCTGTTTTTGACTTATTTCTCTTAGTGTGATGGTCTCTAGGTCTGCCCATGTTGCCGTAAATGACATTATTTAATTATTTTATATGGCTTAGTAGTATTCCACATATATATGTGTATATGTGTGTGTGTGTATATATGTATATATGTGTATGTGTGTATATATGTATATATGTGTATGTGTGTATATAAGTATATATGTGTATGTGTATATAAGTATATATGTGTATGTGTGTATATATTTGTATGTATGTATATATGTATGTGTATATGTATATATGTGTATGTATATGTGTATATATATATGTAGTTGTGTAAACATATATATATGTGTATACACACATCGCATCTTTTTTATCCACTCATTTGTTGATGAACATTTAGGTTATGTCCATGTCTTGTCTACTGTAAATAATGCAGCTATGAACATAGGGGCTCATGTATCATTTTGAATTAGTTTTGTCTGGATATATGCCCAGGAGTGGAATTACTGGATCCTATGACAACTCTGTTTTTGTTTTTTTTTTTGAGGAACCTTTACACTATTTTCCATAGTGGCTTTACCATTTACATTCCCACCAACAACAATTGTTGATACCAATACAGTTATCTCACAGTAGGTGAACATAAAACACCATCTCATTTAGAGCAGACTCTCTGCCTGAGATAAATGCTTTCTGGTTATAGTTACTTAAGAAAAATTAATTTCCATTCACAGTCATCCTCCTCATTTCTGATTGTATTCCTCATGTCTGGTGAATTCAGCTACTCGGATCCACAACCAGTCCAGATAGCTCACTTCTCTCTCTACAAGTTTAAATGTGAAAGTCAGGCTGGGAATGAGATATAACCAACCTGCCAGTCTTCACATCACCTGCTACATGGAGTCCTAGGCCTATTTCATTTTTAACTTGGGGGTCAATTGATTTCCAAGAACGTGATTAAATATGCATTTGGTTCTGACCTTTCAGATCCATTTGTTATTAACACAGCTGGAGAGCTAATCAGTCACTACTTGCTCATAAAACATATACTAGGCAAATTCTTCTCCTGTGTTCTTATTCCTTCTCTTTGCAGATGTTTGATAAATACTTGAGTTGGCAAGATAACAATTCTGCTGGCAAGGTGACCGTCTAGGATCGATTTGCTGCTGTGGTGTATAGAAGATTTTGTGTTCATTTTATTTTTAATTCCAGAACCTCCATTGATGTCTCAAGTTCTAATTTTATGGGACAAGTGTCTCATTCCTTTCTTTATTCTCCAGGGGAGAACACAGAAAAGAGAAAAATAAGTTATTTGTCCATGGAAGCCACTCTCATTTTTTTGTTTGATTCAAGGGTAAAAATGGAATTATCAAGAGGAATGGGCCCACTCTGTTCCCTGAAAGCAATTTCCCATAAATATTATTTATCAAAATCACACTTGGATAAATCTTGGATTGCAGTGTTCAAGGTTGTAACCTTATAGAAGTACTTGGTATCTGTATATTTGTAACTACTGATGAAAGAAGATTTATATGCTTTGACTGACAACTGTTTGGAGGTCCAGGTCACCTCATATGAATACCTGAGTAGATTCCTACTTTGCCCAGGCATCCAGGTGGGCAAGGAAAAATAGATAGAAAGGTATCTGACCACCAGATTTGCAGCAGTGAACCCTATCAACATGACCTTTCTGTGTTGAAAGCCTACAGCCTGTGCTGAGGAAATAAAATTAAAATAAATATTTTTTACCAACCCAAGAGTCCTCCTCACAAAAGTAGTAGAGAGAAAAAGCACTATTATTATTGACTAAGCATTCAACCAGAATGTGATGTCTATCACAAGCACCAAAGATCACAAAGACAGAAGACATTTCACCCTTCATATAGCCAAGTAGGTTTAACTCATTATATATATATTCTCAAGATAAACAATAATTCGATTTACCCTCAGATAAGAGGACTTGGCAAATAGTGTTTATTCCACTTAGCTCTTTCTAAATCACCTAGTAATTGGGAGGATCACCTGTGTTAGTTCACTGATTTTATACAAAGGAAAAAGCAACTTCTCCTATCTTTATGACAGGAGCTATTTTTACAACTTTGAGCCAGGTGTCAACTAAAGTTAGACTCCCATCCTTCCTGAGAACCTAGGAGAAACTTAGAGATAAAGCTTCTTCTATCTCCTTTAAATGTTTACCTTTAAAGGAGATGGTTGTCAAGTCCTTGAGGCTTTTCTGAGTCTTAAAACTGATAAAATGCCCATCTAGGTTTCACAAGGATTTATCTCCATTTCCAAGAGAGGAGACAAGCTTTCTGAAACAAATGCTGTAAGAACAAGGGAGGGAAATTTCTTCCTTTACTTTCAGCAAGGGTAATTAAGCCTCTCAAATATTTTTATTTGTCCTTACACCTGGCTGATACAAAGTAGTACCAGAATCTGAGAGTCTGATTCTAAAGAGAAACAAGTCTCATTGATTTTTGACTCAGTTGTAAATATTATAGGAGAGGTGAGAGTTTAACAGTTTGGGGTTTTTTCCTTCAAAGTCATTTCAATAGATTCATGTNGATTTGCAGCAGTGAACCCTATCAACATGACCTTTCTGTGTTGAAAGCCTACAGCCTGTGCTGAGGAAATAAAATTAAAATAAATATTTTTTACCAACCCAAGAGTCCTCCTCACAAAAGTAGTAGAGAGAAAAAGCACTATTATTATTGACTAAGCATTCAACCAGAATGTGATGTCTATCACAAGCACCAAAGATCACAAAGACAGAAGACATTTCACCCTTCATATAGCCAAATAGGTTTAACTCATTATATATATATTCTCAAGATAAACAATAATTCGATTTACCCTCAGATAAGAGGACTTGGCAAATAGTGTTTATTCCACTTAGCTCTTTCTAAATCACCTAGTAATTGGGAGGATCACCTGTGTTAGTTCACTGATTTTATACAAAGGAAAAAGCAACTTCTCCTATCTATATGACAGGAGCTATTTTTACAACTTTGAGCCAGGTGTCAACTAAAGTTAGACTCCCATCCTTCCTGAGAACCTAGGAGAAACTTAGAGATAAAGCTTCTTCTATCTCCTTTAGATGTTTACCTTTAAAGGAGATGGTTGTCAAGTCCTTGAGGCTTTTCTGAGTCTTAAAACTGATAAAATGCCCATCTAGGTTTCACAAGGATTTATCTCCATTTCCAAGAAAGGAGACAAATTTTCTGAAACAAATGCTGTAAGAACAAGGGAGGGAAATTTCTTCCTTTACTTTCAGCAAGGGTAATTAAGCCTCTCAAATATTTTTATTTGTCCTTACACCTGGCTGATACAAAGTAGTACCAGAATCTGAGAGTCTGATTCTAAAGAGAAACAAGTCTCATTGATTTTTGACTCAGTTGTAAATATTATAGGAGAGGTGAGAGTTTAACAGTTTGGGGTTTTTTCCTTCAAAGTCATTTCAATAGATTCATGTTGGGTTTTATATTGTAATGAATCATGGTAAAAGGCTGAGCAGAAGTCAGAAAGTAGAAGGACTGACCTTCTTGTGGGAACTTGCTTTTCAAGATAAATAAAACAAAATAATAGAATCAGGGTTAATAACTATTCAGGGCTCAGGTCACCAGATATTAAATTTTTTTGACTCCAAATTCAACATTGTCTTTCCAAGAATCCATTAGACCTGCATTTTCCACCTACCATCCTATCCACAAAGGACCTTAGCTGTTGAATATTTTGTCACTTCTGTCTTATGGATAATAAATTCTGATGCTAGATCTTGTATTTTTACACCAACTTTAGTAGTTATGCAAATGTCCAAAATATATTTTTAAATTTTCAGAAAAAATTAATATGTAACTGTTAATAAATTATGAGATACATTTTCTGGAAATGACAATTTGCTTTGTATACCTGAAGGCTGGCTTCATCTTTACAAGAAGACATGTGTAGATCATTCTCTTTCATTTGACAGATAAGATTGTTCAGAGTTGGTTATATATTGAAAGGGAAGGAAAAATCAATTTACACAGCACATTCTTTAAGAAAGTGCTTTCTGTCACACTGGCTTAAAGTTTCACAACACTGCATCACTTATTACCTAAAGTTAACTNTTACAAGAAGACATGTGTAGATCATTCTCTTTCATTTGACAGATAAGATTGTTCAGAGTTGGTTATATATTGAAAGGGAAGGAAAAATCAATTTACACAGCACATTCTTTAAGAAAGTGCTTTCTGTCACACTGGCTTAAAGTTTCACAACACTGCATCACTTATTGCCTAAAGTTAACTTTAAACAAAACCAATTTTGGAATGTGACTCTTTTCAAAATTGCCATTTTCTAAATATCTTATGGTCCTTCTTGTATATATATTCTTATCCAAAATAACTTTGTTGTTCAGCTGGTGACAGGATATAATACTGAGCCTTCACTGCTGGGAACTAGCCTGGAAATAGTCATTTATTTATTTATTAATGATGCACATATTTCTTAAATGTAGACATTTTTTTTTTCCTGAGCAATTCAGCTCCTTACTGTATTGAGATTGGCAAAGAAAATAGAAAAGTCACAAAAGGTATAAAATCTTGACTCAATCTGTCATAACATCATGTCATTTCAAACCAACTGCTGAATGGTNTTTTTTTTCCTGAGCAATTCAGCTCCTTACTGTATTGAGATTGGCAAAGAAAATAGAAAAGTCACAAAAGGTATAAGATCTTGACTCAATCTGTCATAACATCATGTCATTTCAAACCAACTGCTGAATGGTGATGGTAAACACGACTTTGACCTTTCAGTGGGTTCAGAGGAGATAAGAAATGGTACTCAGTTTGCCAGCCTGGTGTCAGGGCATGAGATGCCTAGTCCTCTGCTATCTGATATAATTATTTCTATAATTATAACATCTTACATTTGAAAGAGAATTGAAGGGGCCTTTTGTCCAATATTTAATTGAATTTTATAATCTCATATATCCTTAAATTCTCCATTGAAACTCTTCTGGGGCAGAGTTTACCATTTACAAGTCAAATATATTATATGCCTTAATATGGATGAAACAAACTAATGCCTATATGATCAACAAAAACAAACGGGAAACATTGAACAAATAAGTATTTAATTACTAATACTGTGTTCTTGGGNAGGGAGGCCTGGTGTGCTGCGATTCATGGGGTCACAAAGAGTCGGACATGACTGAGCAACTGAACTGAAGTGATAAGACAGCTCACAGGATGTGGCTCGTAGTGTTATCTATAGCCCTTGAGAAGGAACTAAATGTCCTTGACTATACTTAATGACTAAACTTATTTGTTCTTCTTTGACGGTTTTCCTTTTTTTTTCCTGCATTTTCTCACTTTTCTGATTAAACTTGTTCTTTGGCTAAAGGTTGTCCGCAGACAAAGCAGGCAGAGGACATGGGGGAGAGACTATAATGTCATGTTTCATTTCACTACTCCCCTTGGAAAAAGAATAGTTCAAATTAAATGAGCTCTTATTACACGCCAAGCATTCTTTTTTTTTTTTTTTTTTGGACTATGCCATTATTTACTATTGACATTTTCATTTTACAGATGAAAAAACTGAGGCACAAAAATGTTAAGTAGTATGACTAAGTTCACATTGTTACTAGACCTCCTTGGGGTTTCATATTCTTCACCTAAGGAAAAATTTCTGGCTAACTCAGGTGAGAAAAGCAGCTTTCAAGGAAAATGGGTTTGGACTTATCAATTAATTGATTCATTCAATTATTTCATAACTTTTATATTGAACACCTGCTCTGTGCTGGGCTGGGCTGCAGTTACCTCCAGGCTCTCCTGTTAATTGCAGACTTGCAGAAGGATAGGAGGTACCACAGTGTTTGGCTGTAGGATGGGGCATTGTTTCATTGAGGGATGGATGTGAGACTTAGACAAAAGATGAAGTACTGCCCCCCAAGGCCAAGGAGGGTGGGCGGATTAACAGAGAGGGCACCTCGGGAGTAAATGTGCTGGGAGTGCAGTTGAGGAGGGTGCACTCTAGAGCTCTTGGAAATGTTTCTGAATCTTCCTGGTGTTTAGACCTTAGCTTTTCAGTGCAGATCATGTTTAAGGATGAGTGACATTAGAAAAGCAAAATCATATTACTTATCTATTCTATATACAGTAGCAACTATAAACACTGTAAATGAACTATACTCCAATAAGGATTTTTAAAGTAAAACAAATATTAAAGCAAAAGCAAAACCAAACCAAAGCTAAAACCAAACATTTGCATCCCAAGTGAACCCGGGTAAACTGAACTTGCAACAAATGAAAATCTCTCATTATTCCCCTCTGTATCTCATTTAAATGGGATTATATACAGAGTCAATAAATTTGGGAGAGTGGTCTGAAGACTCAGAACCAGACTGAATTGAAATTAAACTATCTTCTGGCTTGCTCAGTGTGGAAACGGAGGGCTGCGTTAATGTCACTATTAGGGTGTTCATGGTGTCATGTATCACTATACCATTAAAAGTTTCAAAGTAGCACTAGTCACAATAGCAAAGACACATAAATAACCTAAATGTCCACCAACAAGTCAATGGATACAGAAGATGTGGTATGTATAGGCAATGGAATATTACTCAGCCATAAAAAAGAATAAAATAGTGACATGTGAAGTAATATGGATGGACCTATAGATTATCATACTAAGTAAAATGTCAGAGAAAGACAAATACCATATCACTTACATGTGGAGTCTAAAAAAAGTGATATAAATGAACTTATTTACAAAACAGAAATAGACTCACAAGCTTCAGTTCAGTTCAGTCGCTCAGTCGTGTCTGACTCTTTGCGACCCCATGAATCGCAGCACGCCAGGCCTCCCTGTCCATCACCAACTCCTGGAGTTCACTCAGACTCATGTCCATTGAGTCAGTGATGCTATCCAGCCATCTCATCCTTGGTCGTCCCCTTCTCCTCCTGCCCCCAATCCCTCCCAGCATCAGGGTCTTTTCCAATGAGTCAACTCTTTGCATGAGGTGGCCAAAGTACTGGAGCTTCGGCTTTAGCGTCATTCCTTCCAAAGAAATCCCAGGGCTGATCTCCCTCACAATGGACTGGTTGGATCTCCTTGCAGTCCAAGGGACTCTCAAGCTTAGGGGGAAAAAAAAATTATGGTTACCAAAGGGAAAAGGTGGAGGGGAAGGGGTAAATCAAGAGTTTGGGATTAACAGGTACACACTGATATATATAAAAAGGAAAAACTACAAGGACCTACTGTACAGCATGGGAAACTATATTCAATATCTTGTAGTAATCTATAATGAAAAAAGTCTGAAAAATATTTATATATGCTATACATGTATATATATGTATTTGTGTAAACAAATTATTTTGCTGTACATCTGAAATACTGTAAATCAAGTATACTTCTATTTAAAAAAAAAAGTTAAAAAAAATTAAATTAAAAAATGTTTCAGAAAAGAGGGGTAACAAAGCTCCACCAGGAGAGGGGCATGGAGGACTAAATCACTATATGGCCATCCTCCCACACCCGCCATCCCACGTTATAGAGGAGATTGTATATGCATACGTGCTAAGTCGATTCAGAAGTGTCTGACTCTTGGGACCCTATGGATTGTAGCCCACCAGACTTCTCTGTCCATGGGATTTCTCCAGGCAAGAATACTGGAGTTGGGTGCCAAGCCCTCCTCCAGGGGATCTTTCTGACCCAGGGATCAAATCTGTGTCTCTTCAGACTTTGGCAGCAGCACACAGAGTCTTTACCAGTAGCACCCCCCGGGAATCTTTGGTCAAGTGAAAGCTTCCTTCCAATTGTTTTTCTGAAAATAAGAACATTAGACTATTGTGGTAAGTGAACAGTAGCTGAACATGAGTATTGCATTAAGGCTGAGGACCTGTGGAGGGTCTAAACTATGGGTTTGTTTTTTATTTTACTTTAAAAAATTTATTTATTTTTGGCTGTGCTGTGTCTTCATAGCTACGTGCAGGCTCTCTCTAGCTGCTCCAAGTGGGGGCTAATCTGTTTCTGACACAAGCTCTGGGGAATGTGGGCTCAGGGGTTGTGGTACACAGGCTTAACTTCCCTGCAGCATGTGGGGTCTTCCTGGAGCAGTGATGGGACCTGTGTCTCCTGCTTTGGCAGACGGATTCTTAAACTGCTGGACCACCAGCGAAATCCCTTTAAGCTATGTTCTGATAACTTGCTTTTAACATGGAGTGGCTGATTTGAGGACTGCACCATCTGACCTCAGGTCCAAGCCCTTCCCCTGCCAGCATGGACTGGTCCTCTATTTGGGGACACACTTAGCCCTGCCTTAAGCTCAGCCCTGCCCCTTCCCAGTGGGCTGGGTAGAAGGTAGGACTCGGACTCTAACTGGATGCTTGGTGTGCGTGTGGCCAAGTCACTAGTTCTGTTGGGGCCTCAGTTTTTTGTTTTTTTCTTTTTCTTTTTTTTAAATCTGTGAAGTGAAGACATCACTCACCAAGTAATATCTCAAAATCTTCCTGGAATTTATACTCTTGAGATTTCCTGATTAATGTGTACCAAACTATGTTTCACTAAGCAAAAATGGTTGAATAAGTTTGTGCCCAGGGAACTGTGGTCAGAGCGTCAAAGTTCACTAACAGACTATTCATTAACCAAGCTGTCCGAGTCCTGAGTTATATGACACAATTTTCCTAGGCAATGATCAGGGAGAATCCTGACCCATTGGGAACGGTTCTAGTTACCAAGTATATCTTACAGATTCCATCACTGATCACATTACCTACACGGTCATTCTTGCCTTTTTTTTAACTCCCTCCCAGATCATGAGCTTTTAAAATTAATATTAGCTAAAGTGTTTCTCCTTTCCCTGATGTCTCCTTCATCTGTATGATTTATTCGTGTTTTCTTCATCCATAAATGCTTTACTGTCCTATCTGTATCTTATAGTTTGCTACCCAAGTCTTTTGGAGCCTGAGTTTTATTTTCCTGTTTTTATTCTAAAATGCATTTTTCATGCTAAAAACAAAAGAGCACAGTCTCTGGACTAAGACAGACCTGGGTTTAAGTCTCTCTTTTTAAAACATTATATTTGATGTTAGGAAAGTTATTACCTCTTTGAGGGAGTTTAAGTATTGTTTAATGAAAAGAGATAATAAGTGAAAAGAAATGATATTGTGCCCTACACAATAAAGATGAGTCTTCTTGTTCTTTCCTTCATATCACCAATAACAAGCAAAAGTGTGTCTTTAGGCTTTATTTCTCCTTTAGCCTCACTCATTCTCAGCCAATCTCTTCCTTGAGAGTAGCCCAGGTGAAGGAAAGGCCTTGTATACCCCCTGCAAGGGTGTTTGAGGCTGTGATGCAGAATACTGTTCTTTTGTGCCTCCAACATCTATGACATGCTCAAGCATGTTTGAGCATCATAGCCGTGTTCCCCACCTTTCTTGGTTGACGTAAGTTTCCCAACACATACTCTTTTCTCTAGGAACTCCCCAGCTCTTCTAGACACATAGTCATTGCAGGGGCTTTGGTGCACATACAACTGTGACGATGCCCCCAGGTTCCATTCAACTGCACAGAAATGAAACCCCCGTTCAAGAATGTTGCTCAGTCCACATCTAACTGGTCATGATGAGCACGTGTTTCAGGCTGGCCTAATACATTTTCTCTCCCATAAATTTGGATTTTGACTTAAGAAAATTAATTTTACCTTTTGTGTAAGACGCTGGATGTTAAGCTGTCTCAGAAGCTTTCAGGGTCATTTTCCACAGTGGATACAGGCAAACACAGAAGCATAATTTGCAAGGAGAGTCAAAGGAAAGAAAAGCATAGAGGGAAATACAGATGAGAGAGACTCATCCGAATTCCTCTGGCTTTTCAGCCACTGGTCCCACTGATTCCAAAGGGCCACCTGCCTCCCTGCTTACAGAAGTTCTCCATGCATCCTTCCAATAATGTTCTTATTTCTGCCTTCATTTGTTCAAGTAGTATTCTGTTCAGTTCAGTTCAGTTCAGCCGCTCAGTCGTGTCCGACTCTTTGTGACCCCATGAATCGCAGCACGCCAAGCTTCCCTGTCCATCACCAACTCCTGGAGTTCAATCAGACTCACGTCCATCGAGTCAGTGATGCCATCCAGCCATCTCATCCTCTGTTGTCCCCTTCTCCTGCCCCCAATCCCTTGTAGCATCATAGTATTCTGTTACTTGTAACCAAAAGAAAGTTTAACTGATTGATAATGATATTAAAACTCATAGCCTGCTAACCCAGATGGTCACTGCAACACTTAGAGACAAAATATCTCTTTTCATAGACTTCATTGTATATATATTTCCTGTAGCATTCTTTACTCCTGATAAGTATGTCCATGTTCTAATAATACTCAGATATAGATTTTTAAATTTATTTTTAGCTTCGTTTAGACTTATTAAGAGGCTACCCCAATGGCTCAGCAGGTAAAGAATCCATCTGCAATGCAGGAGACATAAGAGACTCGGGTTTGATTCCTGGATTGGGAAGATCCCTTGGAGAAGGAAATAGCAGTTCACTCTAGTGTTCTTGTCTGGGTAATCCCATAGACAGAAAAGTCATTAAAGAGTGTGGTTTGTTAGAATAAATAGGATCATCTGGGGGAACTTCCACAAAAGCATGCCCTAAGTAGAGACTGCCTGATTTTAAAGCAGAGGATTCCAGTTAGAGTGTGTGTGTTGAAGTGTGTACTGTGCTGTATTGTGCTTCAGTTCAGTTCAGTTCGGTTGCTTAGTTGTGTCCAACTCTTTGTGACCCCATGAACCGCAGCACGCCAGGCCTCCCTGTCCATCACCAATTCCTGGAGTTCATTCAACTCATGTCCATCTAATCGGTAATGCCATCAAGCCATCTCATCCTCTGTCGTCCCCTTCTCCTCCTGCCCCCGATCCCTCCCAGCATCAGGGTTTTTCCCAATGAGTCAACTCTTCGCATGAGGTGGCCAAAGTATTGGAGTTTCAGCTTTAGCATCACTACGTCCAATGAACACCCAGGGCTGATCTCCTTCAGAATGGACTGGTTGGATCTCCTTGCAGTCCAAGGGATTCTCAAGAGTCTTCTCCAACACCACAGTTCAAAAGCATCAATTCTTTGGTGCTCAGCTTTCTTCACAGTCAACCTCTCACATCCATACATGACTACTGGAAAAACCATAGCCTTGACTAGATGGACCTGTGTTGGCAAAGTAATGTCTCTGCCTTTTAATATGCTGTCTAGGTTGGTCATAACTTTCCTTCCAAGGAGTAAACATCTTGTAATTTCATGGCTGCAGTCACCATCTGCAGTGATTTTGGAGTTCCCCAAAATAAAGTCTAACACTGTTTCCACTGTTTCCCCATCTACTTCCCATGAAGTGATGGGACCAAATGCCATGATCTTCATTTTCTGAATGTTGAACTTGAAGCCAACTTTTTCACTCTCCACTTTACCTTTCATCAAGAAGCTTTTGAGTTCCTTTTCACTTTCTGCCATAAGGATGGTGTCATCTGCATATCTGAGGTTATCGATATTTCTCCCAGCAATCTTGATTCCAGCTTGTGCTTCTTCTAGCCCAGCATTTCTCATGATGTACTCTGCATAGAAGTTAAATAAGCAGGGTGACAATATACAGCCTTGATGTACTCCTTTTCCTATTTGGAACTAGTCTGTTGTTCCATGTCCAGTTCTAACTGTTGCTTCCTGACCTGCATATAGGTTTCTCAAGAGGCAGGTCAGGTGGTCTGGTATTCCCATTTCTTTCAGAATTGTCCACAGTTTATTGTGATCCACACANACTATCTTGATGACTGTAGCTTTGCAGTATAGTCTGAAATCAGGTAAATTGGTTCCTCCAGCTCCATTTTTATTTCTCAAGATTGCTTTAGCTATGCAGAGTCTTTTGTGTTTCCATGTAAATTGTGAAATATTTTGTTCTACTTCTGTGAAAAATGCCATTGGTAACTTGATAGGGAGGATATGGCATCTGTAGATAGCTTTTGGTAGTATAGCTGTTTTCACAATATTGGTTCTTCCAATCCAAGAACATGGTGGATCCCTCCACGTGTTTATTTCACCCCAGTTTCTTTCCTCAGTGTCTTACAGTTTTCTGTATACAGGTCTTTTGTCTCCTTCAGTGATTTGCTCCTAGGTATTTTGTTCTTTTTGTTGAAATGATGAATGGGATTGATTCCTTAATTTCTCTTTCTGATTTTTTTGTTGTTAGTGTATAGGAATGTATGGGATGTCTAGGTATTGATTTTGTATCCTATCACTTTACTAAATTTACTGATTTAGCTCTAGTAATTTTTGATAGTATCTTTAGCATTTTCTATGTGTAGTATCATGTCATCTACAAACAGTGAGAGGTTTACTTCTTCTTTTCCATTCTGGATTTCTTTTCTTTCTTTCTTTTCTCTGATTGCCATGGCTAGGACTTCCAAAACTATATTGAATAACACTGTCAAGAGTGAGCATCACTGTCTTATTCCTGATCTTAGAGAAAATGTTTTCAGGTTTTCACTGTTGAGACTAATATTTGCTCTGGGTTTGTCATATATGACTTTTATTATGTTGAGGTAGGTTATTCTATGCCCATTTTATGAGGAGTTTTTATTATAAATGGGTACTGAGTTTTGTCAAAAGCTTTTTCTGCATCTAAAGAGATTGCCATATGATTTTTATCTTTCAGTTTGCTAAAATGGTGTATCATATTGTTTGATTTGCATAAATTAAAGAATGTTTGCATGCCTAGGAAAAGCCCACTTGATAACCGTGTATGAACCTTTTAAGGTGTTGTTGGGTATTGTTTGCTAGAATTTTGTTGAGAATTTTTGCATTTGTATTCATCAGTGATATTGACCTGCAATTTTCTTTTCTTCTTCTTTTTTTTTTTTTTTTGAGATGTCTTTATCACAGTTATGTGGTATCAAGGTGATGGTGGCCTTGTAGAATGAGTTTGGAAGTGTTCCTCCCTCTGCAATTTTTTGAAAGAATTTGAGAAGAATAGATCTTAGCTCTTCCCTAAATATTTGATAGAATTCACCTGTGAAGCCACCTGGCCCTGGGCTTTTGCTTTAGGGGAGACTTTTGATCGCAGTTTTGATTTTGGTAATTGTGATTGGTCTGTAACTAATTTCTATTTCTTCCTGACTCAGTTTTGGAAGGTTGAACTTTTCTATTAATCTGTCTATTTCTTCTAGGCTGTCCATTTTATTGGCATATACTTGTTCATAGTAGTCTTTTATTGGAGAAGGCAATGGCACCCTACTCCAGTACTCTTGCCTGGCAAATCCCATGGACAGAGAAGCCTGGTAGGCTGCAGTCCATGGGGTCACTAAGAGTTGGACACAACTGAGTGACTTCACTTTCAATTTTCCCTTTCATGCATTGGAGAAGGGGTTGCAATGGCAACCCACTCCAGTGTTCTTGCCNTCCAGTACTCTTGCCTGGCAAATCCCATGGACAGAGAAGCCTGGTAGGCTGCAGTCCATGGGGTCACTAAGAGTTGGACACAACTGAGTGACTTCACTTTCAATTTTCCCTTTCATGCATTGGAGAAGGGGTTGCAATGGCAACCCACTCCAGTGTTCTTGCCTGAATAATCCCAGGGATGGGGGAGCTTGGTGGGCTGCTGTCTCTAGGGTCGCACAGAGTCGGACACGACTGAAGCAACTTAGCAGCAGCAGCAGCAGTAGTCTTTTATGATCCTTTATATTTGTGCATTGTCTTTTGTAACCTCTCATTTTTCATTTATAATTTTGTTGATTTGAGTCTTCTCTCTTTTCTCTTGGTGAGTCTGGGTAGTGGTTTGTCAATTTTGTTTATCTTCTTAGAGAACCAGCTTTTAGTTTCATTGATCTTTTGCTATAGTTTCCTTCATTTCATTTTCACTTGTTTCTGCTCAGATCTTCATGATTTCTTTTCTTCTACTAACTTTGGGGATTTTTTGTTGTTGTTGTTGATCTATTTTGAATTGCTTTAGGTGGAAGATTAGCTTGTCAATTCAATAATTTTCTTGCTGTCTTCTTTTTTGAGGTAGGATTGTATTGCTATAAACTTCCCTCTTAGAACTGCTTTTGCTGTATCTCATTGCCTTACAAATAGCTGTGAGGAGAAGAGAAGGAAAAAACAAAGAGAAAAGGAAAGATATACCCATTTGAATGCAGAGTTCCAAAGAATAGCAAGGAGACATAAGAAGCCTTCCTCAGAGATCAGTGCAAAGAAATAGAGGAAAACAATAGAATGGGAAAGACTAGAGATCTCTTCAAGAAAATTAGAGATACCAAGGGAGCATTTCATGCAAAGATGGGTTCAATAAAGGACAGAAATGGTATAGATCTAACAGAAGCAGAAGATATTAAGAAGAGGTGGCAAGAATACACTGTACAAAAAAGATCTTTACAGCCCAGATAACCACGATGGTGTGATCACTCATCTAGAGCCAGACATCCTGGAATGAGAAGTCAAGTGGGCCTTAGGAAGCATCACTAGGAACAAAGCTAGTGGAGGTAATGGAATTCTAGCTGAGTTATTTCAAATCCTAAAAGATGATGCTGTGAAAGTGCTGCACTCAATATGTCAGCAAATTTGGAAAAGTTAGCAGTGGCCACAGGACTGGAAAAGGTCAGTTTTCATTCCAATGCCAAAGAAGGGCAATGCCAAAGAATGCTCAAACTACCACACAATTGCACTCATCTCACACGCTGGTAATGTAATGCTCAAAATTCTCCAAGCCAGGCTTCAACAGCACACGAACCATGAACTTCCAGATGTTCAAGCTGGTTTTAGAAAAGGCAGAAGAACCAGGGATCAAATTGCCAACATCTGATGGATCATGGAAAAAGCAAGAGAGTTCCAGAAAAACATCTATTTCTGCTTTATTGACTATGCCAAACCCTTTGACTGTGTGGATAACAATATATTGTGGAAAATTCTGAAAGAGATCAGAATACCAAACTACCTGATCGGCCTCCTGAGAAATCTGTATGCAGGTCAGGAAGAAACAGGTGGATGAACACATTGGTTCCAAATAAAAAAAGGAGTACATCAAGGCTGTATTTGTCCCCGTGCTTATTTAACTTATATGCAGACTACATCATGAGAAACTCTGGGCTGGATGAAGCACAAACTGGAGTCAAGATTTCCAAGAGAAATATCAATAATCACAGATATGCAGATGACACCACCCTTATGGCAAAAAGTGAAGAAGAACTAAAGAGCCTCTTAATGAAAGTGAAAGAGGAGAGTGAAAAAGTTGGCTGAAAGCTCAACACTCAGAAACCTAAGATCATGGCATCCAGTCCCATCACTTCATGGCAAAAACATGGGGAAACAGTAGAAACAGTGGCAGATTTCATTTTTTTTGGAGGGGGTTGGTGGTGCCAGAATCACTGCAGATGGTGACTGAAGCCATGAAATTAAAAGACGTTTACTCCTTGGAAGAAAAGTTATGACCAACCCAGTTCAGTTCAGTTCAGTTCAGTCACTCAGTTGTGTACAACTCTTTGCGACCCCATGAATTGCAGCACGCCAGGCCTCCCTGTCCATCACCAACTCCTGGAGTTCACTCAGACTCACGCCCATCGAGTCAGTGATGCCATCCAGCCATCTCATCCACTTTCGTCCCCTTCTCCTCCTGCCCCCAATCTCTCTTAGCATCAGAGTATTTTCCAATGAGTCAATTCTTCGCATGAGGTGGCCAAAGTACTGGAGTTTCAGCTTTAGCATCATTCCTTCTAAAGAAATCCCAGGGCTAATCTTCAGAATGGACTGGTTGGATCTCCTTGCAGTCCAAGGGACTCTCTTCAAGAGTCTTCTCCAACACCACAGTTCAAAAGCATCAATTCTTCAGCGCTCAGCTTTCTTCACAGTCCAGCTCTCACATCCATACATGACCACAGGAAAAACCATAGTCTTGACTAGATGGACCTTAATCGGCAAGATGTGTATAAGAGACAGGTCGGACACGACTGAAGCAACTTAGCAGCAGCAGCAGCAGTAGTCTTTTATGATCCTTTATATTTGTGCATTGTCTTTTGTAACCTCTCATTTTTCATTTATAATTTTGTTGATTTGAGTCTTCTCTCTTTTCTCTTGGTGAGTCTGGGTAGTGGTTTGTCAATTTTGTTTATCTTCTTAGAGAACCAGCTTTTAGTTTCATNATGAAATGTTCCCTTGGTATCTCTAATTTTCATGAAGAGTCTTTCCCATTCTATTGTTTTCCTCTATTTCTTTGCATTGATCGCTGAGGAAGGCTTTCTTATCTCTTCTTGCTATTCTTTGGAACTCTGCATTCAGATGCTCATATCTTTCCTTTTCTCCTTTTGTTTTTGCTTCTCTTCTTTTCACAACTATTTGTAAGGCCTCCCCAGTCAGCCATTTTGCTTTTTTCATTTCTTTTCCATGGGGATGGTCTTGATCCCTGTCTCCTGTACAATGTCACTAACTCATTCCATAGTTCATCAGGCACTCTATCTATCAGGTCTAGGCCCTTAAATCTATTTCTCACTTCCACTGTATGATCATAAGGCATTTGATTTAGGTCATACCTGAATGGCCTAGCAGTTTTCCCTACTTTCTTCAATTTAAGTCTGAATTTGGCAATAAGGAGTTCATGATCTGAGCCGCAGTCTGCTCCCGGTCTTGTTTTTGCTGACTGTGTAGAGCTTCTCCATCTTTAGCTGCAAAGAATATAATCAATCTGATTTCAATGTTGACCATCTGGTGATGTCCTTGTGTAGAGTCTTCTCTTGTGTTGTTGGAAGAGGGTGTTTGCTATGACCAGTACATTTTCTTGGCAAAACTCTATTAGTCTTTGCCCTGCTTCATTCCACATTCCAAGGCCAAATTTGCCTGTTAGTCCAGTTGTTTCTTGACTTCCTACTTTTGCATTCCAGTCCCCTATAATGAAAAGGACATCTTTTTTGGGTGTTAGTTCTACAAGGTTTTGTAGACCAACCTAGACTGCGTATTAAAAAGCAGAGACAGTACTTTTCCCACAAAGGTCCATCTAGTTAAGGGTATGGTTTTTCCAGTAGTCACGTATGGATGTGAGAGTTGGACTATAAAGAAAGCTGAACGCCAAAGGATTGATGCTTTTGAACTGTGGTATTAGAGAAGAATCTTGAGAGTCCCTTGGACTTCAAGGAGATCCAACCAGTCCATTCTTAAGGTAATCAGTCCTGAATATTCATTGGAAAGACTGATGTTTTGTAGCTGAAACTCCAATACTTTGGCCACCTGATATGATGAGCTGACTCATTTGAAAAGACTCTGTTGCTGTGAAAGATTGAAGATGGGAGGAGAAGGGAATGACAGAGGACGATATGGTTGGATGGCATCACCAACTCAGTGGGCATGGGTTTGAGTAAACTCTGGCTGTTGGTGATGGACAGGGAGGCCTGGTGTGCTGCGGTCCATGGGGTTGCAGAGTCTCACATGACTGAGTGACTGAACTGAAATGATAAATTTTGAGTAACTGTGTATTCATTGTCATTTTTTTCTAGTTATATTTTGAGTGACAAACCTAGACAATGTATTGAAAATCAAAGACATCATTTTGCCAACAAAGGTACATAGTCAAGGCCATGGTCTTTCCAGTAGTCATATATAAGTATGAGAGCTGGACCATAAAGAAGACAGACCACCAAAGAATTGATGCTTTCAAATTATGGTGCTGGAGAAGACTTTTGAGAGTTCCTTGGACAGCAAGGAAATAAAACCAGTCAATCTTAAAGGAAATCAACCCTGAATACTCATCAGAAGGACTGATGCTGAAACTGAAGCTCCGATACTTTGGCCACTTGTGTGAAGAACAGATTCACTGGAAAAGACCCTGATGCAGGGAAAGATTGAAGGCAATAGGCAAAGAGAGCACTGGAAGGTGAGATGGTTGGATGGCATCACTGATTCTATGGACATTGACTTGGCCAAACCCTGGGAGATGGTGAGGACAGGGAGGCCTGGCATGCTACAGTCCATGAGGGCACAAAAAGTCAGACACATTTTGGTGACTGAACAACAACAACAATTTTTTTATTTCCTCTGATTTCTTCAGTAATCTATTGGTTATCTTAAAGCATACTGTTTAGTCTCCATGTATATGTGTGGTTTTTTTTTTTATAGTTTTTTGTTTCTTGTAATTGATATCTAGTCTCATAGCATTATCAGAAAAAGTGCTTGAAAATTTTCAATTTTATTAAATTAACCAAAGCTTGATTTTTGACCCAAGATGTAATCTATCCTGGAGAATGTTCCTTGTGATCTTGAGGAGAAAGTGTAGTTTTCTGCATTTGAGTGAAGAAACCAACTAGGTCCATCTGATCTAATGTGTCATTTAAGGCTTGTGTTTCCTTGTTAATTTTCTGTCCTACTGATCTGTACATTGGTGTAAGCGGGGTGTTTAAATCCTCTACTATTATTGTGCTATTATTGATTTTCCCTTTCATGTCTGTTAGAGCTTGCCTTATGTACTGACATGTTCCCATGTTGGTGCATAAATATTTACAATTGTTATGCCTTCTTGGATTGATCTCTTGATCATTTTGTAGTGTCCTTCCTTTTCTCTTTAATATTCTTTATTTTAAGGTCTATTTGTCTGATATGAGAATCGCTTCTCCAGGTTCGTTTGATTTCCATGGGATATCTTTTCCCATCCTTTCAATTTCAATCTGTATGCATCTCTATGTCTGAAGTGGGTCTCTTATAGGTAGCATATATAGGTCTTGTTTTTGTATCCTTTTAGCCAGTCTGTTGGAGAAGGCAATGACACCCCACTCCAGTACTCTTGCCTGGAAGTTCCCATGGATGGAGGAGTCTGGAAGGCTGCAGTCCATGGGGTCACTGAGGGTTGGACACAACTGAGTGACTTCAGTTTTACTTTTCACTTTCACTCTTCGCTTTCATGCATTGGAGAAGGAAATGGCAACCCACTCCAGTGTTCTTGCCCGGAGAATCCCAAGGACGGGGGAGCCTGGTGGGCTGCTATCTATGGGGTTGCACAGAGTTGGACACTACTGAAGTGACTTAGCAGCAGCCAGTCTGTTTATTTTGGTTGGAGTACTTAATTCATTTACATTTAAAGTAATTATTAATATATATGTTCCTATTGGCATTTTCTTAATTGTTTTGGGTTTGTTTTGGTAGGTCTTTTTCTTCTCTTATGTTTTGTACCTATAGAAATCCTTTTAGTATTTGTCATGAAGCTGGTTTGATGGTGATTAATTCTCTTAACTTTTGATTCTCTGTAAGGTTTTTCTTTTTATGTGTCTATTTGAGTGAGATCCTTGCTGGGTAATCTTGGTTGTAGATTTTCCCCTTTCATTACTTTAACGATATCTCAGTGCTCCCTTCTGGCCTGGAGAGTTTCTGCTGAAAGATCAGCTGTTAACCTTATGGGGTTTCCCTTGTATTTTGCTTGTTGCTTTTAATATTTTTTATTTGTGTTCTATTTCCGTTAGTTTGATTAATATGTGTCTCAGTGTGTTTCTCCTTGGGTTTAACTCATATGAGACTCTGCACTTCTTGGGCTTGATTGACTATTTCTTTTTCCACATTAAGAAATTTTTCAACTATAATCTCTTCAAAAATTTTCTGTACCTTTATTGTTTTCTTCTTCTTTTAGGCCACTGTAACTCAAATGTAGGTACATTTACTATTGTCCTAGAGGTCTCTGAGACTGTCCTTAATTCATTTTATTCTTTGTTCTTTATTCAACTCTTCAGCAGTTATTTCCAACATTCTATCTTCCACCTCACTTATTCATTGTTCTGCCTCAGTTATTCTGCTATTGAATCTTTCTGCAGTATTTTTAATTTCAGTAGTTGTGTTATTTGTCACTGTTTGCTTTCTCTTTATCTCTTGTAAGTCCTTGTTAAGTGTGTTAAATTAGCCTTGCATTTTCTCTATTCTATTTTCAAAATTTTGGATCATATTTACTATCTTTACTCTGAATTCTTTCTCGGGCAGTTTGCCTCTTTTCTCTTTGTTTATTTGGTCTTGTGGGTGTTTACCTTGTTCCTTTATTCACAAAACATTTCTCTATCTTTTCATTTTGTCAACCTTTTCATGGATCTACATATTCCTTTCCAGTAGTCAGAGACTCCAGCCAGTACTCACCTGGTTCTCAGCAAGACACTCTGCATCTGAAGATGTATTTTTCATGCATCTGTGGAGAGAGATGTACTCCATGTCCACCTATCCCTTCACCACTTTGACTCCTCTTTAAATGAGAGATATCTGAAAGGACATGTCCAGTATATAGTTAAAATGTGGAAAGGGATTTGAGGCAAAATCAAGGCTGGGAATAGATTTCAAAAGACATCATAGCCAATAAGTGAAACAATGTGAGAAATGAGATTCTTAAATTTTCTGATGTTTAGATTAAGAAAAGAAACCTAGACAACATATTAAAAAGCAGAGACATTACTTTCTCCACAAAGGTCCATATAGTCAAAGTTATGGTTTTTCCAGTGGTCAGGTATGGGTGTGAGAGTTGGACCAAAGAAAGTTGAGTGTCAACGAATTGATACTAAAGTCAAGTAGGTCTTAGGAAGCATCACTATGAACAAAGTAATGGAGGTGATGGAATTCCAGTTGAGCTATCTCAAATCCTAAAAGATGATGCTGTGAAAGTGCTACATTCAATATGCCAGCAAATTTGGAAAACACAGCAGTAGCCACAGGACTGGAAAAGATCAATTTTCATTCCAATGCCAAAGAATGTTCAAACTACAGCACAACTGCATTCATCTTACACGCTAGCAAAGTAATGCTCAAAATTCTCCAAGTTAGACTTCAATAGTACTTGAATTGAGAACTTCCGTATGTTCAAGTTGTATGTAGAAAAGGCAGAGGAACTGGAAATCAAATTGCCAATATCTGTTGCATCACAGAAAAAAAAACAAAATAATTCCAGAAAAATATTTACTTCTACTTAATTAACTATGATAAAGCCTTTGATAGTGTGGATCACAACAAACTGGAAAATTCTTAAAGAGATGGGAATACCAGACCACCTGACCTGCCTCCTGAGAAATCTGTATGCAGGTCAAGAAGCAGNTCACTGAGGGTTGGACACAACTGAGTGACTTCAGTTTTACTTTTCACTTTCACTCTTCGCTTTCATGCATTGGAGAAGGAAATGGCAACCCACTCCAGTGTTCTTGCCCGGAGAATCCCAAGGACGGGGGAGCCTGGTGGGCTGCTATCTATGGGGTTGCACAGAGTTGGACACTACTGAAGTGACTTAGCAGCAGCCAGTCTGTTTATTTTGGTTGGAGTACTTAATTCATTTACATTTAAAGTAATTATTAATATATATGTTCCTATTGGCATTTTCTTAATTGTTTTGGGTTTGTTTTGGTAGGTCTTTTTCTTCTCTTATGTTTTGTACCTATAGAAATCCTTTTAGTATTTGTCATGAAGCTGGTTTGATGGTGATTAATTCTCTTAACTTTTGATTCTCTGTAAGGTTTTTCTTTTTATGTGTCTATTTGAGTGAGATCCTTGCTGGGTAATCTTGGTTGTAGATTTTCCCCTTTCATTACTTTAACGATATCTCAGTGCTCCCTTCTGGCCTGGAGAGTTTCTGCTGAAAGATCAGCTGTTAACCTTATGGGGTTTCCCTTGTATTTTGCTTGTTGCTTTTAATATTTTTTATTTGTGTTCTATTTCCGTTAGTTTGATTAATATGTGTCTCAGTGTGTTTCTCCTTGGGTTTAACTCATATGAGACTCTGCACTTCTTGGGCTTGATTGACTATTTCTTTTTCCACATTAAGAAATTTTTCAACTATAATCTCTTCAAAAATTTTCTGTACCTTTATTGTTTTCTTCTTCTTTTAGGCCACTGTAACTCAAATGTAGGTACATTTACTATTGTCCTAGAGGTCTCTGAGACTGTCCTTAATTCATTTTATTCTTTGTTCTTTATTCAACTCTTCAGCAGTTATTTCCAACATTCTATCTTCCACCTCACTTATTCATTGTTCTGCCTCAGTTATTCTGCTATTGAATCTTTCTGCAGTATTTTTAATTTCAGTAGTTGTGTTATTTGTCACTGTTTGCTTTCTCTTTATCTCTTGTAAGTCCTTGTTAAGTGTGTTAAATTAGCCTTGCATTTTCTCTATTCTATTTTCAAAATTTTGGATCATATTTACTATCTTTACTCTGAATTCTTTCTCGGGCAGTTTGCCTCTTTTCTCTTTGTTTATTTGGTCTTGTGGGTGTTTACCTTGTTCCTTTATTCACAAAACATTTCTCTATCTTTTCATTTTGTCAACCTTTTCATGGATCTACATATTCCTTTCCAGTAGTCAGAGACTCCAGCCAGTACTCACCTGGTTCTCAGCAAGACACTCTGCATCTGAAGATGTATTTTTCATGCATCTGTGGAGAGAGATGTACTCCATGTCCACCTATCCCTTCACCACTTTGACTCCTCTTTAAATGAGAGATATCTGAAAGGACATGTCCAGTATATAGTTAAAATGTGGAAAGGGATTTGAGGCAAAATCAAGGCTGGGAATAGATTTCAAAAGACATCATAGCCAATAAGTGAAACAATGTGAGAAATGAGATTCTTAAATTTTCTGATGTTTAGATTAAGAAAAGAAACCTAGACAACATATTAAAAAGCAGAGACATTACTTTCTCCACAAAGGTCCATATAGTCAAAGTTATGGTTTTTCCAGTGGTCAGGTATGGGTGTGAGAGTTGGACCAAAGAAAGTTGAGTGTCAACGAATTGATACTAAAGTCAAGTAGGTCTTAGGAAGCATCACTATGAACAAAGTAATGGAGGTGATGGAATTCCAGTTGAGCTATCTCAAATCCTAAAAGATGATGCTGTGAAAGTGCTACATTCAATATGCCAGCAAATTTGGAAAACACAGCAGTAGCCACAGGACTGGAAAAGATCAATTTTCATTCCAATGCCAAAGAATGTTCAAACTACAGCACAACTGCATTCATCTTACACGCTAGCAAAGTAATGCTCAAAATTCTCCAAGTTAGACTTCAATAGTACTTGAATTGAGAACTTCCGTATGTTCAAGTTGTATGTAGAAAAGGCAGAGGAACTGGAAATCAAATTGCCAATATCTGTTGCATCACAGAAAAAAAAACAAAATAATTCCAGAAAAATATTTACTTCTACTTAATTAACTATGATAAAGCCTTTGATAGTGTGGATCACAACAAACTGGAAAATTCTTAAAGAGATGGGAATACCAGACCACCTGACCTGCCTCCTGAGAAATCTGTATGCAGGTCAAGAAGCAGCAGTTAGAACTGGACATGGAAAAGGGGACTGGTTCCAAATCAGGAAAGGAGTATACCAAGGCTGTATATTGTCACTTTGCTTATTTAATTTATATGCAGGGTATGCCATGCAAACTACCAGACCGATGAAGCACAAGCTGGAATCAAGATTGCCGGGAGAAAGATCAATACCTCAGATATGCAGATCACACCACCCCTATGGCAGAAAACAAATAGGAGCTGAAGAGCCTCTTGATGAAATTGAAAGAGGAGAGTGAAAAAGTTGGCTTAAAAATTCAACACTTAAAAAATTAAGATCATGGCATCTGGTCCATCATTTTATGGCAAATAAATGGGGAAACAATGGAAACTGTGACAGACTGTATTTTCTTGCACTCCAAAATCACCGCAGAGGGTGACTGCAGCCATGAAATTAAAAGACGTTTACTCCTTGGAAGAAAAGCTAAGACAAACCTAGACAGCATATTAAAGAGCAGAGACATTACTTTGCTGACAAAGGTCTGTCTAGTCAAAGCTATGGTTTTTCCATTAGTCATGTATGGATGTGAGAGTTGGACTATAAAGAAAGCTGAGTGCCAAAGAATTGATGCTTTTGAACTGTGGTGTTAGAGAAGACTCTTTAGAGTCCCTTGGACTGCAAGGATATCAAACCAGTCAATTCTAGGGGAAATCAGTCCTGAATACTCATTGGAAGGACTGATGCTAAAGCTGAAACTCCAATACTTTGGCCACCTGATGTGAAGAACTGATTCTTGGAAAAGACCCTGATGCTGGGCAAGATTGATGGCAGGAGAAAAAGGGGATGACAGAGGATGGGATGGTTGGATAGGAACACCGACTCAATGGATATGAGTTTGAGCAAGCTCTGGAAGCTGGTGAAAGACAGGGAAGTATGGTGTTCTGCAGTCCATGGGATCACAGTGTCAGACACAACTGAATAACTGTACTGATCTGAAATATTCTGATCTAATTGAGCATGTCCTTTTCCAAAATGGTCTCTGTTTTTTTTTTTTTTTTGTCCTTTAGAGAAAGCAATAGAATTCCAGAAAACTTTATTCTTTACTTTTAAAATTTCATAAGTCAATCTCAATATCACCATATAGTATAAAGCTATTTTCGTTTTTACACTTCTTCAAGATGCTGTAGACAACTGTGTGCCCTATTTGAATGTTTATTGAAGAACCAACTTCCACCTCAAAGAAGGGCAGGAAAAACAAACAATTGCTGTTAGAAGTCTGCAACCAATTTTTACCTAAATGATGTTCAAACTGGGAGTTATTTTGAAAAATTATGTAAAAAGAACCTTTGTAACATAAGTATCAGTATACTATTGTGGACAGCTATAGAATAATCTGAATATCATTTAGACACAAAGCTAAGAGCGCTATTTTGTAATGCAAATTTTACAAGATTGAAGTAATGCTTTTTATGCTGAAGATTTTGTTGTTTTCAGGGATAAAATATAAGAAAGAATCTGATATGAATTCATTGGCTGTGATACCATGCAGAACCCTGTGGGGCTCCTGGGCCTTGAAACCTTTCTGTGTCCTTAATTTCTTAGTTACAGGAAAGATGCTTTATTCATATTTTCTTTGCTCTGACCTTCCCTGAATTCCAAGGAGCAAGTCCAAACTGTTGCTAATTAGGGGAAAGCGTGCAGAGACAAAAGAGGAGCAATCAAGAAGGCAACAGTGCAGCCTTGGAGCAGGTTTCTTGTTCCTCCTCAAAGGATGCACACAACAATATGTGTGAGCTGCTTTGCAGGCACTGAGAGCCCTATCAGGTGGAAGAAGTTAACTCTATGCTGGGCACAAGCATGTAGACCGCAGGCTGGTTGGAACCAGAAGGTTGACGATGCTGACGCCCACTTATCCTCACTACCAACCAATCAGAAGAATGTCCACGTGCTGATCATGCCCTCCTCTTTGAACCCTTACTATAAAACTCCTTACTATCCCCCTCCTAGTTGGGACACAGCATTTTGTCAGCATATTAGCCTGGTGTGGGCCCCTTTGTCTGGCAAAGCAATAAAGCCATTCTTTTCTACTTCACTCAAAACTCTGTCTTCAAGATTTCATTCAGTGTTGGGGTGCGGAGGCTGGATATGGTTTCAGATAGTCATTAGGCGCCTAGACTGACTCTGAATCAAGCAGCAAAAATATGTGGACATGAGATTTGCACCATATTGCTGGAGAGGCAGAAATATAGAAGTGGGTTTGATTTGGCTGATGGTCTACACTATCAGTGTCCTTCACACAGACAACCTGCTTGGGAGGAAATACGCTGAACTGGTCTACTTATTGTCATTTCACTTTGAAAGTGATTTGCAAAAGGATTAAGTTATAAGTTATTTCTAAAAAATGCACCAAAATATGAGGGCTTAATATCAAAACCAAAATTTGGTCCTCCTTCACTCCAAACCCCATACTTTCTCTTCTTGAAGACAGTATTTTGAATGAAGTCATTTTAGTTGTGCAGGTATGTTATTTATATCCCTCGGTATTGTGTAAGGGTGAGGGGCTTCCCAGGTGGCTCCAGTGGCAAATAACCCTCCCGCCAATGCAGGAGATGGCTATGGCAACCCACTCCAGTATTCTTGCCTGGAGACTCCCATAGATGGAAGAGCCTGAGCCTGGCAGGCTGTAGTCCATAGGGTTGCAAAGAGTCAGAAATGACTGAAGCAACTTAGAACATTGTGTAAGGATTGTGTTCCTCTATCTTTCCTTACAACATTGTGTAAGGATTGTGTTCCTCTATCTTTCTTTCTCCTTAGTGTTTTGAAACATCTCAAATAGTCATTTGTCTCCAATCTCCCTTTTGTTTATAATAATGGAAACGCTTTCCTTCTCTCTCCTGGTTTTTACTAGAGAAGCTGTTCAAAATGACTCAGCTTTTCCAGTCAGCCGTGGTTCCTGCCTAATGCTGGGGGACTGAAGGACCCACCACATACATTCCTTTAAAACGGGACTGGTGCACGGGGATGATCCAGAGAGATGGTGTAGGGCTGGAGGGCGGAGGGGGGTTCAGGATTGGGAACTCATGTACACTCATGGCTGATTCATGTCAATGTATAGCAAAACGAATACAGTATTGTAAAGCAAAACAAACTAAAAAATAAAAATTAAAAAAAAAAACACAACGCGCCGAGAGGTGTCTATTTCTGATGAGAAACAAGGAATCTTGTCCTGTCTGGAACTCTCACCATCCCCCCACCACCCCCCATCAATTCACACACAACCATCTCACCCAGTGTTTCATCTCACTCACCTCATTGTGTTCTGATTGAACATCAACATTTTCAGAGGGCTTGCTATCACTGTCTCTGTGAGTAAGTGGGAGGTGAATACCCTTGGGATCTTTGCTCGTGAATGAAAACTGTCTTTTATTCTACCAGAAGAAGAAACTCAACTGCAGAAGAAACCCTCAAGAGATTAGAATTTAAGGCTAGACAATTTAAGGTCCGCCTGAGGCATTTTTTTTTTTAATTGAAAGGTGAATGATAGGAAGGGGAGAAGCGGAGAAAGAGGGTGATTTAGAGAGGAAATGAATATGTATTGAGTGGCTATTATATATCTAGTATAGAAGCTTTTTTAAAACTGAAGTATAATTGATTTACAATGTTGTGTTAATTTCCGCTGTATAGCAAAGTGATTAGTTATACATATGTATATACACATTCTTTCTTTAGATTCTTTTCCATTATGGTTTATCAGGACACTGAATATAGTTCTCTGTGCTGTTATCCATCCTACATATAATAGTTTCCATCTGCTAACCCCGATTCTCAGTCCATCCCTTCCCCATTTCCCTTTCTCTCTCCTTGGCAACTTTGGGTCTGTTTTCTTTATCCTTGAGTCTGTTTCATAGACAGCTTCATTTGTATCATCTTTTAGATTACACATATAACTGACATCATACAGTATTTGTCTTCCTCTTTCTGACTGACTCCACTTAGTGTGGTCATCTCCAGTTGCATCCATGTTGCTGCAAATGGCATTTCACAGAAGCTTTTCCGCTCATAAATGTTCAATTCATAGACTCTCATTTTGTGAATGAAACTGTGCTGCAGTTAAAAGTTATGACCCACCTAGAGAGCATATTCAAAAGCAGAGACACTGCTTTGCCGACTAAGGTCCGTCTACTCAAGGCTATGGTTTTTCCTGTGATCACGTATGAATGTGAGAGTTGGACTGTGAAGAAGGCTGAGCGCCGAAGAATTGATGCTTTTGAAGTGTGGTGTTGGAGAAGACTCTTGAGAGTCCCTTGGACTGCAAGGAGATCCAACCAATCCATTCTGAAGGAGATCGGCCCTGGGATTTCTTTGGAGGGAATGATGCTGAAGCTGAAGCTCCAGTACTTTGGCCACCTCATGCAAAGAGTTGACTCATTGGAAAAGACTCGGATGCTGGGAGGGATTGGGGGCAGGAGGAGAAGGGGACGACCGAGGATGAGATGGCTGGATGGCATCACTGACTCGATGGGCGTGAGTCTGAGTGAACTCCGGGAGATGGTGATGGACAGGAGGCCTGGGGTGCTGCGATTCATGGGGTCGCAAAGAGTCAGACACAACTGAGCGACTGAACTGACCACCAATAGACACACTTAGGTCATTTTTAGTTATTACATTTTTCGAGTCATAGACAGGAAGTCTGCTGTGCATGTATCAATCTTTCATTATCATGAACACCTCCATTCTGGTAGATAAGTACAAAATAAGTGCCGAAATGAAAAGACATGATGGGGTGAAAAGTAGATACAATTTTTATAAATTAAAAGTGATAAAGAAATGGATGAGTATTACAGAAGAGTATGGAGTGACTCATTTTTCAAAGAATCCAGAGCACATATTGCAAATCATGAAACACTTGAAGGAAGCCCTGTGTCTGTACCACTAAAATTAACAGACAAGAAATAAAAAGTGATTGAAGAAATGAGCCAACTTTTGAGTGTGGGATTCCAACAATTGTTTTTGAGTTTGAGCGTATTTCATACCATACCAATGAAATAATCATTTCTTGAGATAAGATCTGCAGATTGTTTACTTTTTGTTGTTGTTCAGTAGCTAAGTCATGTCCAAGTTGGTTAGATTTTTTTTTTTTTTTAATAAATTTTACTTTCCCAGTGACTCTATTCTGCAGCCAGCGTGAACCCCTGGGTTAGGATGTCAGAAGGGAGGCAATGGGTTTGTAAATGAAAAGGCTTTAAAAATTTGGGTGTGCTGGTTTGTACATTTAGGATGATTGCCTCAAGCTGGTGGAGATTTGACAGACCCAAACCTTTTTCAAAGTTTCCAAATTAAAACTAGTGATGAGGCAATAAGTGTTATTGCCATATTCTAGTAAATCCACTTTCACTTGTGCAGAGATCATTGAGAAAGTGGCCTTATTCACACATTTCATATTAATGAAACAATCAGGTTTTGAAAAATATTTCTAAATAAGTGCGTATCAGCAAAGATGATAAGATTATGCTTAGTTTTAAGTCATTTTAAGGAAATGCATTAGGACCACAAACTAAAAGAATGGGTCCCCTTTGGATTTTAAACACACTAGCTTAAGATCAACCTTTTGCAAATGAATCCTTTGCAAGGAAAGGAGCTTCTGCCTATTTCTAGTACCTTCTCATAGATTATTTTATTTAATCCTCAAAACAACTCTGTAAAATTGGTATTATGTTTCCAATTTTGATATGTGAGTTAACCAAATCCATAAGAATATAAAACAGCGTGACTCATGTCATGTGGCTGGTAAGGAATTTCAATCGACTCTTGTCTTGGAAAAAAAAAAAAAAGCCAAAGCTAAGAATCATTCTGATACACAGTGATGTCTCTCATAAAACATATACTTGAGGAATATTTGGAATTTTCATATAGTTTGTGAAAAATGATTTTAAAATGTTCAGTATAGCCCATGAGGTTCTAAAATAAATTTCCTTACAAACACACTTAGATTATTCAGTATCTTCATTCCAGTGTCTTGCTCCAGCTCTGGCTGATGATGGGCAAAGCTATTCATGTTCATGGTTCTTAGCATATGTTCAGTTCAGTTCAGTCGCTCAGTCGTGTCCGACTCTCTGCGACCCCATGAATCGCAGCACGCCAGGCCTCCCTGTCCATCATCATCTCCTGGAGTTCACTCAGACTCATTTCTATCGAGTCGGTGATGCCATCCAGCCATCTCAACCCTCTGTCTTCACCTTTTCCTCCTGCCCCCAATCCCTCCCAGCATCAGAGTCTTTTCCAATGAGTCAACTCTTCGCATGAGGTGGGCAAATTACTGGAGTTTCAGCTTTAGCATCATTCCTTCCAAAGAACACCCAGGACTGATCTCCTTCAGAATGGACTGGTTGGATCTCCTTGAAGTCCAAGGGACTCTCAAGAGTCTTCTCCAACACCACAGTTCAAAAGCATCAATTCTTCACTGCTCAGCTTTCTTCACAGTCCAACTCTCACATCCATACATGACCACTGGAAAAACCAAAGCCTTGACTAGATGGACCTTTGTTGGCAAAGTAATGTCTCTGCTTTTGAATATGCTATCTAGGTTGTTTATAACTTTTCTTCCAAGGAGTAAGGTGGTGACTTGCAAATATATACTTAAGCAAAGATGAAAGTTAGTTTCTTATTAGGCACCCCTATCTGGATAACACATCAGAAAAATCAAATAATAGATTCCAAATTGAGCTAATTTTTGCTCAGAGGTCCTCATCTGATCCATGCTCTGTTCTGCCAGTGCAATGATCTAACAGCAAGTGCCATCCTGACCATATCCTTGTCTCGTTATGAATTTGGACTAGCTTCCCATTCCAAGAATCCACTACAAATGTCAGGTACTGACCATGGTTAGTCGAAAGTCTTCCCAAAAGCGGTTTTGGAAGGATATTGGTATTCACAGAAATTAAGGAAAAGCTGACTGACTGAGGACCCTGGTTGGTGCCTTCTGGTCCGTTGTGAGGGTGTTAGTGTCTGAGTTACTCATGCCAGTGACCCCACTGAATGAGGGGCTCAGCTTACATCCCGTGAAACCTCTAGGAAGTGGTAGGATGAAGACCTGGGATGGTCACTTAGACCAGGAGTCCATGGCCTGGAGGAAGAGGAGATACCCAAAGGAAAGTGTTCGATGCTAGTTAAAAAGTTTTGAGCATGAGTGAAAATATATAACAACTGACTCGTATTCCTTTTCCTTTTTAAAAGGAAGTCTGTACTTAGTGTGTCCTTATCGTTTAAGGTACAAAATTATCTGAACCTTTTCAAATATGTCGCCTATTATATTCTGCTTCTCAGTCTAGAATTCCATCTGCTTTACATGGCAAATATCCTACTTACTCTTTATTATTAAAGTATGATTGATTTAAAATGTGTTAATTTCTGCTGTACTGCAAAGTGATTCAGTTATACACATATATACATTCTTTTTTTATATATATTTTATTACATTATGGTATATCCCAGAATATAGTTTCCTGTGCTACACAGTAGAATTTTGTGGTTTATCCGTTCCATATATAATAGTTTGTATCTACTAACCCCAAGTTCCCAATCCATTTTTACAACTCGACTGAAATGTCATTTCCACAGTAATGTTTTCCCTAATTCCAGCAGGATGGGTTGCCTACTATGTGCTCTCACTAAGCCCTCTGAATGCCCCTGTAATAACTCTAATCAAGGAGTAGAAATAAGAAGAATGTAGCCTCAAACTATTGCTGATGGCCCAGTGTGTGAAGATGGGCACATCCATTTTCCTCAAACCCATCCCCACTCTGACATCTTCACTGGTCCACTCCACCACATCATTAGATCATCCTAGACCTTTCATGCCACTGAGGGGACTGAGTCCCAGGCCCTCGGAGCTGACTTGGTAATTCTTACCTCACCTCACCGAAGAGCACTTGCTCCTGCAGGACATTTTTGCAGCCTCTCTAATTTGAAGAAAGAAATCTCTAATGGGGGAAATTAAGCCAATAAAATAAACTGTTTTAGGCAAGCTTGCCTTCTTGTTCTCTCTCTTTCTCTCTCTCTTTCTCCCTATATTTGCCTGTTTAAATATATCTAAAGCTTTATCCACAGGGCATGCATTTGAAAAGCCCCAGTGAATGCCTGAAATCTGGGCTACTACCAACCATATATGAGTAACACTATGCTTTTTTCCTATACAGACATGCCTATGGTAAAGTTTTGGTTATAAGTTGGGCACAGTAAGAGGATATCTGAATTGCCAGTGCCACTACTCTGATGTGTTGGGGACATAAGCATTAAGTAAGACAAGAGTTCCTTGAACATAAGGGCTGGGATGCCCCCCCCCCCAGTCAGTCTGATAATGGAGATGGCCAATAAGTGATGACAGGTGGGTAGCACGCACAGCCCGGCTCGCCAGACAGAGGGATGATTAGCATATTGGGTGCCATGAAGCTAGACAGTGTGGGGTTTCATTACTCTGTTCAGAAGAGTGTGTGGTTTTTAAAAGGAGCGAGATAGTACCATTTGCAGAGATGTGGATGGACCTAGAAACTGTCAAACAGACAAGTAAGTCACAAAGAGAAAAACAAATATTGTGTAACATCACTTATAAATGCGGAATCTAGAAAAATGATAGAGATGGACTAACTTGCAAAGCAGAAACAGAAACGCAGAAAAAGAGAAGAAAAATATGGATACCAAGGGGGAAAGAGGGAGTTGCATGAATTGGGAGATTGGGACTGACACATATACGTTATTATGTATAAAACACATAACTAATGAGAACCTGCTGGATAGCAGGGAGCTCCCTTCAATGTTCTGTGGTGACCTAAATGGGAAGGAAATCCAAAGAAGAGGGGCTATATATATGTATGACTGATTCACTTTGTTGCACAGCAAGACACTAATAAAGCATTATAAACCAACTAGATTCCAATAAAAATTAACAATTAAAAAAATTGCTTATTTATGGAATTTTCCACTTAATTTTTTCAAACAGCACTTGATCATGGGGAACTGAAACCACAGGAGGGGAAACTGTGAATCAGATGGATGATTGGATAAGCGTGGCTAAAATTCTTAGTGTCCAGTCAATCTTCACACATCTAGCTAAGATCTAGTGTTATGAAACATATTGGATTAACTTAATTCTTTCCAAGAAACCATCTAAAGATTGATTCCCTTCATTGTTCTTGTGTAATGATGGTAGGAAAAATCACAAGAAGACGGAATGCAGTGCTTTTCTTTTCATCTGAAATGAAGCACGTCCAAGCAGAATGGTCATGTAGAAAGAGAGTGTGGCGCGGCGGGCGCTGATCTTTCTAGTTATGCATATCCTATATCCAATTTCTTGAAAAGCTACTCCAATACTTATGTATTACTGTTATTGGTTATTATCTCAAAGAAGTCATTTATTGGAAACTCATCTGATCAACCTTCGTGCAAATCCAAATTGCAAGTAAACATGATCATTTCATTTTCTTTTTCTGATTTCTTGTTGGTTGTTTTAAAAAGTTTGTAATGTGTCAAGCAAGGTTCACGAACAGCGTCATTACTGACAGTTTTGGCCTGTTCACTCTAGGATGCGCTGCAGTATCCCTCCCACCATTCACTAGATCCTTGTGGTTTAGACAAACAAAACAGTCTGTGACTTGAAAAATAAAGTCTCTGGCCATGGCTAAATTTCTGATGGAAGGTAAAGTCATCCCTTGTTGAAAACTGCTAGTCTAAAGGAATTTATTAGTTGTAGAATTTGTGTCAAATATGTCACTTTCAATATGAAGTTTCTTTACAGGAATATTTGAAAGCTTTGGTTAATCTCTAGACCATAAGTTGATTGAAGTGAGATAGTATAATTAATAGATACACTTGAACTGCAATATTTAACCATGTGCTGGAAACAAATAAGTTAGGGCATCACTTTCAATCCCTCCCAACCGCAGGGTTCCCACTCCTACCTCAGGGTGAAAGTAATGTGTATGTGGGTACCAGAAATAACCCCTCGAATAACAAGGAGAGGTGCTTATACATACAGTCTTCCATGCATTCTTTAAAGACTGCTCCTGGGTTTCAGAGAAGGTGATTATTCTCAGCTCTCTTGGGTGGGGAAGTGCTGGAGAAGAGGAGGATTCTAGTCAGTAAGTCATAGTGCTGCAATTTCAGCCAGCTTGTCCTAGGATGGTAAACTGTGCAGATGGTAATGTGTAGAGTGCCAGGAGTGTCTACTGCAATCCTACTCAGGGACTGAAGCCACTGAATGAGAAAGGGATTGAATATGTATGGGAACTAAAAGATAAGTGAAGGCCGAAGAGAAAAGGTGGCGGATTTAAGCTTCATAGGTGGAAGGATTGCTTGGGGACAGGATGACACCTCATCTTCTGAGTCTGGAAAGAAGATGGGAAGAATGGCTGCAGATGGACATGGGTTTATGTGTTTGATGACAGGAGGAAATAGGACTGACATTTATCATCTTGGTCTCCTTGGTAACCTCTGAGAGAATATATTCCCTGGAGAGTGATGATCTCTGAGAAGTTAAATCAATAGCTATGAAGAGAACGATTAAAGACATGTGAGCAGCATCTAAAAGCTCAGCTGAGACAAAAATCTGAAAATTTGTGGTGGCACCAAGAGTGTCATGGGTCATCTCCAATAGTACCTAAGAGATATTGTGCAAGCATAAAAGATGAAAATGGTTCAGTTCAGTTCAGTCGCTCAGTTGTGTCTGACTCTTTGTGACCCCATGAATCGCAGCACGCCAGGCCTCCCTGTTGTGCCTCCCTGTGAACTCCTGGAGTTCACTCAGACCCAAGTCCATCGAGTCAGTGATGCCATCCAGCCATCTCATCCTTTGTCATCCCCTTCTCCTCCTGCCCCCAGTCTCTTCCAGCATCAGAGTCTTTTCCAATGAGTGGCCAAAGTACTGGAGCTTCAGCTTCAGCATCATTCCTTCCAAAGAAATCCCAGGGCTGATCTCCTTCAGAATGGACTGGTTGGATCTCCTTGCAGTCCAAGGGACTCTCAAGAGTCTTCTCTAACACCACAGTTCAAAAGCATCAATTCTTCGGCACTCAGCNTTTTGAACATTACTTTGCTAGCGTGTGAGATGAGTGCAATTGTGTGGTAGTTTGAGCATTCTTTGGCATACATACATACATACATACATATATGTGTGTGTGTGTGTGAGAAAATTTTTGCTTCTGGGATTTTTTGTGCCCACCTCCCTTTTACCCCTCAGGTTTCAAACAATGTGATATAAGAATACACCTGTAATGCAGGAAACACAAGAAACATGGGTTTGATCCCTGAGTTGGGAAGAGTCCCTGGTGTAGGAAACGGCAACCCACTCTAGTATTCTTACCTCAAAGATTCCATGGACAGAGGAGCCTGGCAGGCTACAGTCCAGGGGTCCCAGTCAGACATGACTGAGCCACTGAGCACACACACACACACGTGTGTACATATACATACATATTGAATCATTTGCTGTTCAGCATAAATTTACACAACACTGTAAATCAACTATACTCCAGTAAAATAAACATCAGCTTTTCCCCGCACTTTCATCCACCCTTTCAAACTAGTCAGTGGAGTACTTTCCTTGACTTGGAATGAAACTTGAATTGTTGCTTGAATTTTTACTTTTGCTTGCCTACGTAATGAAAAGTTCTAGGATCTTTGTAAATTGCAAACGTAGAAATTTATTTACAAAAAGTGTTTAATCCCGGGTAGTAATTAAAATTCTGAACTTAATTTAAAGTTGAATCTTTTTCCTCTCCTGTGGGCCACAAGAGAATTGTTTTCCTTCTCTTCCTGTGATGGTGGAATACACGGAAAAGGGATGGTTAGATTTAAATGCAGGGAGATTTGAAATTCATTAAGCAAAACACTGAACTGTGAGAACATGGTGCTTGCTTAAGAAAACAGCGGTAAATGTTTCCTGAGAAACAATTTTTTGAAAAATTGAAAGATAGCAAATCTGAAATTGGCTTTTGTGACATTATGGCTTATAGTTAACCAGGTCCTTTGAAATGATTTTTAAATATGTAGATTTACTCCTATTATTATATTCAGTAAAAAGTTAGAATTCCTAGAGGGGTGGGATGGGGTGAAAGGTGGGAGGGAGCTTCTAGAGGGAAGGGACATTTGTATACCTCTGGCTGATTCATGTTGATGTATGGCAGAAACCCACGCAATATTGTAAAGCAATTATCCTCCAATTAAAAACAAATAATTTTTTTAAAAATTAGATTTCATTTTATTTAACTAGGGGTCATTGATGTGATCTCTCAATGATACGTTTCCATCAAAAAAGTTTTCTGTGGCATAGGAGTGAATTATGTTTCTTTTGCTAATTCAGTAATTTGTGTAAGTTATATTTACAAAGGGATTTAGTTTCTAGCCAGTGCACTATTTTGCCATATCTTTCTGATTGGTTTTCATGCAATGATAATTCACCATTGATCTCTTTGGAGTAGTTTCTATAGTCTGGTAAAACAGCAAAAATTTCAGTTAATGTGACTTCGCTGGTGGCTCAGATCATAAAGAACCTTCCTGTAATGTGGAAGACCCAGGTTCAATCCTTGGACTGGGAAGATTCCCTGAAGAAGGGAGTGGCTACCCTCTCCAGTACTCTTGCCTGGAGAAATCCAGGGACAGAGGAACCTGGAGTGCTGCAGTCCATGGGGATGCCAAGAGTTGGACAGAACTGACCAACTAACACTTTCGCTTTTTGGTTAATGGTTGAGGAACATTTAGATTTAGAACACAAAGGGCTGCAATCTTATAAACTTTTCTCCTGATTCAAATTCTGGAGAAAAAAATAGAGTTTCTCTTTGTAAGGTGAATTCACTGAAATAGCTACATATTTTGGTCCAAAACCTTGTTCCTTCCTCTAATCAGATGCAACTATTTATATCCACATGAGACTTGATTAGATTTTAAGATGAGAAATGCTATTAATTATTTCAAACACTATTTCACTGCTTACCTATGTTTAAACACATTAATTATTTTTTGAGTGTGTTTAGTGATTAATACCTCAGTAATCTAGTTTTTAATGCTTTACAAATCCTCTCAGTTGGAACAAATACACAGTGCAAGAACAGAAGCTCATGAAACAAATCCAGAAAAACTGGATATATAAACCCTGACAAAAACCCCATGTAGCTTTCTGTCAGATTGGCACCAAATATTTTTGCATATTTGAAAAAACTAAACACAATTTTAGAGTACTTGTTATGTGAATGCATTAATCAATTTAGAATTTTGATTTGTTTTTATGTTATGTCGACAGGTTGCCACAGAGATGGTCAACATTATGAAGAAGGATCAGTAATTAAAGAAAACTGCAATTCCTGGTAATGAATTTAAGTGGTACAGAACTGAATTCTACTTTCTGTGTATGTGTTCTTCAAATAAAAGGAATATTTGTGAAACAAAACATATGTTTAAATACAGACACACAGAATCATAAGCTATCACATATCAGTAGTCTTTATGAACATATTTAATTTCAATAGATGTGTCAAATCTACACATGAATATTTCTTTTAATGTTTGAGTTGTGTTAAGCATACCTATTAATTACAAATATTCTGATATACTATAGGCAAATCAAATTCTGTTTCCTTGAGCACAGTAACTAAATATATTATAATCAGACTGCCTTAAAATGATTATCCTGCAGAAAATTTCCAATTACACATACTGAATCTGCTGTCTTCATTGTTGTCTGTTTTCAAACTTCAATGACTGAGCGGTCGTTTCATTCATTAACTGCCTGGAATAGAAGATACTGCATTGTCGCGTAGTTAATGAATGTGTTGTGATTTGTTTTTGCCAAGAATTAAATAGTCATACGGTTAACATTAACCAAAAGTATATTTTATGCCTTAACAAGGTGCAACTCTGGGTACTAACTTTGTAAATGTACTCCTAAAAGGCTAAGTCACTTGCATAATGTTTGTATTTTTACAGCGCATGCTCAGGACAGCAGTGGAAATGCTCCCAGCATGCATGCCTTGTTCAACCAGGATTAATTGAACATGTCAATCAAGGAGACTATGGGTGAGAAAAATTTTGCTTTCTGCGATTTTTGGTGCCCACCTCCCTGTTACCCCTCAGGTTTCAAACAATGTATTTCCCATCGCTTACCTACAAAAAAGATCATTCTTTAAAACAAAATAAAATTAAAAAAAAAAGAGTGTGAGAGAAATGGAGAGGGAGATAGAAAGACTGTGAAAGTGGAATAACAGAGGTAAACGTCAAATAACTAAAAATTAAAATGTACAAAGGAGAAGTACGGAGCATGGTCTTAAAGTATTCAGGAAGGAGCAGTGTCACGGTATGAGTGAGGTGTGTAGGAGGAAATTTAGTTTAAATAACTAGTCAGACAAAGTCAGGAAGTAGCAAACTGATTCATTCATGTTTATTTTCTCTCCTTCCACATTTGCCCTGACCTAGCCAATCACAAGCTCCAGCTACCCTGTGTAGAATCTTACCTTAAGAGAGTAATATTTTATCTTGAGGATTCCCCAAAAGACCAGTCCATCTAGACAGTTTCACTGAGATGACTGATATCTAGCCAGTTTCACTCATAGTTGAGTCAAAAGGTCAGGCCATTTTACTTTGCTAATAAACAAAAACTTGGGCTGATTGACACTTAAAATAACTGATGCTGTGATATATTAGCAAAGTCACTTTGCCACTTACATAGAAGGAATAAGAAGATGCCAACACTGGGTTTCTTTATGGAACTAAAAGGAAGAGGGATGGCGGATGATTTCTGCCTCAGGATTTCTCTACCCTTGATAATATTTTCCACCTGCAGGAAAAGATTTCACTTGAAAAGATCTATTGTCTAGCAACTATAAAAGTGAAGTCATCCTCAAATGAATTTTTTAAAGCTAAAAATATCATTTCTCTCCACACTTAAGCTGTTTGTTTCCCAGCACAATGGGGCACTAATTTTCAACGTACCCTGAGTATTTTCTTGGAAGACATGAAAGACAGAAGTCACATTTGTTGATATTGATATTCTCAAACCATTTTCAACTCCTCTGTGTGTGTGTGTTTCACCAATATTTCAGGTGATAATATGATGACATTTTAAGTATTTCTAGGGAGAATCAATTCTTTTCCATGGCTAAGTGATATTTAAATTATTAAAAGAACACGAGAGTATGTGTCATCATGAGAGATTATCTGAACCAGGTTCCTAAAAGGATTCAAATGCTTGACCTAACAAGCACACACTTCCAGGAAGCCAAGATAAGCAACCAACCTTTCTGCTATCCCTGAACCCAAGAGAAACCACTGCTTGAAACAATGTGGAAAAAAAGTCATATAAGAGTCTAGATCTGTTGGGAATGCTATCTCCCTTGGAAGGAAACATTTTTCCATCATTTGTTTACTGTTGAGAGTACTCTAGGAATATTTCAGAGGCATGCGCTTTACCTTTTAATAGCAAACATAGACGACTCAAAAAAAAAAAAAAAGAAAGTGGAAATAAAATTACAGCAAAAGAAAATATACACAAACAAAAGGGGAAAAAGAGGTGTATCGCTGATCGCCCTGCTTGTGGCGCCAATTGTCTTGCTGTATCCCACTGCACACACTGTTCATTAAACCAAGGATAGGCAAGGCACAAGCTAAGAGGCTGGAAAGAGACTCGAGGAGCCATAGGAACTTCAGACACGTTTATTCTCTCCTGGTGGGCACAGCAGCCATAACACAGCCGCTCTCTTGTCTGGCTCAGCAGACGTACTGCAGTTCTCTCCTCCTTGGACTGACTCAGTGGCCACAGCCACGAGGCAGCAGTAACTTCTCCTACTTTATGGATGGAGCTCACATATATGCAAATCGCACACAACTCGTGACCAGCTGAGTACCTCATGACGTGCATGTGCAGTGCTGTAAATGATTTCAGCTGTTACACAGTCATTATTTACAAAATGTGGGGCAAGAGAGCCTGGACAGCCATCTTGGCTAATTTGCTCTCTCCCCACATTCCACCCCTTCAGGGTCTCTTGCTCACATTCTATGCGTCGTCCATCTGTGATATTTCTTTGGCCAGTAACACTGACCCTTGGATTTACATCTTGCAACACCAGTAGCTACAACAGCAGTTATATCCCCAATACATAGCAAAACCCAACACCAGGTATCACTTGGGACTCCTGTTGCAGTCCTTGCCCTCACGGTGCTAGAAGAGTCACCCACCGCATGTGGAGTGACGCTATCTTTCATGGCCAAGTCCAGTGCACCATCTGTCCTTGTGAGATTGTGGGAAAGCCTCCCCAGGGGCAACTCCATCCTGCAGAATGTTATTAAGGACACATAAAACCCTCCGCAGGCACCAGGCCCACCCTGCAAGGAAGGGATCCTTTGTGGTGTTCACAGTCACCCACATGATTACACTTTTCTAAATCTGAGGACGCAGCCTTTACAGTACACTCCCCATAAATTAGCCCACATTTGCATCTGCATAACCCAGTTGGGAACCCCTGCTAGCTTGGGCCCCCTGTGAGCTCTTCGCACTTTCAAAATGGCATCCTGCATGCCGTCTGTCTCTCTACTTCTCTCAGTGAAATGAAGTGAAGTTGCTCAGTTGTGTCCAACTCTTTGCAACCCCATGGACTGTAGCTTGCCAGGCTCCTCCGTCCGTGGGATTTTCCAGGCGAGAACACTGGAGTGGGGTTGCCACTTCCTTCTCCCGGGCTTCTATCAGTGAGGACCTGCAAAACCTCTCAGGTGCCAGGCCCACCCCCATGTCACAGTCACAAAAGCCATGTTTCCAAGTGTTTCCTGTGCGTTTGCTGAAACTGCTTACCCAAGTTGACCAGCTCCGCCTGAGTATACGTCATGAACTTAGTCACACAGGGGCCCCTTGACCATGGCCCCCGCCTTGGCCTTAGGCTGCTCATGCTTCACTTTCTGCAGCACAGTGGGCCTTGCTGTCAAAGGGGACCCACGGCCTCATAACGTTCATCATCACTGTCACTTACCGCCTCGCTGTCAGAGATGCCAGGATCAGGGGGTTCTTGCTCTAACACCAATATACGCTGCTCCAGTTCTTCCAAGTGTCTCTGCACATTGCACAGCGGCATGGCATCACAGTGAGCACTGTCAATATTCGCCTTCAGTGCAGTCAGGAAAACCCACCCCACAGTGCCAGGCTGTTCGTGCTGCCTTTTTCGGCAAATGGGAACTCATTGCCTGTAATGCCTTTCGATCCTATCCAGTGAACCATCCACCACTTCCCAGTCTTCCAACTGGAGCCCATGTCAAGAGAACAGAGGCCACACAGTACCAGATGCTATCTGGTGGCCACTAGCTCCCTCCATCTAGTGGAGCCTCAGACTCCCCTACCCGCTGGGTATCGTGCCAACTATGCCAACTGTATCACTGATCATCCTGTTTGTGGTGCCAATTGTCTTGCTGTATCTCACTGTGTACACTGTTCTTTGAACCCACGGAAGGCAAACTGTGAGCTAAGAGGCTGGAAGGAGACTTGAGGGGCCTTGGAAGGCAAGCTGTGAGCTAAGAGGCTGGAAGGAGACTTGAGGAACTGTAGGCACATTTATTCTCTGCTGGCTGGCACAGCCTCTCTCTCGGCTGGTTCAGCAGCCATATCGGTATTCTCTCCGGCTGATGCAGCAGCCATACAATTCTCTCCTCTCGTGACTGATCCAACAGACACAGCACGACATCATAGTAAAACCCCCACTTTATGGGTGGAGCTCACATATGTGTGTACTGCGCACAACCTGTGACCAAGTGAGTACCTCATGACCTGCGTGTGCAGTGCTATAAATGATCTCTGCTGTCACTTACTGTTTACAAAACACGGGGCGAGAGAGCCTGAACACACCATCTTGGCCAATTTGCTCTCTGCCCACAAGAGGTAAATAAAAGAGGTGAGTGATGAAGAAAAGGACTAACACTAAAATTATTTACCAGGGAAGAAAAGACAGACTGTCCTTGAATTTAAAAGAAAGTTCTAATTCTCAGATATTTACTGTTTCTGATATTCAAGTTGCTTTCATGTGTGAAAATGAAATCATTTTATATCATTCAATGTCTATTTTAGGCTCTTTTAAAAATAACCAACATGGAAATATATGCAGCCTTTGCTTTAAAGCATTTATTTCTGTCGTCTTGGTAGTATTTAGATCCGAGCCTTTATTCATTTCGCATAACCTACTTTAGTGCTTGTTTGTTCCTTGTATTATGTTTTCATGCAATTAATATTAACAAAACATGTGTTTCCCTTTCGGCACTGCTGAGAATACAAATAAATAATGTCTTAGAGGAAGTTACAATCCAGCTGAGGAGCCCACATGCCATAGCTTTGTAAAAGGGTTTCTAATGATAGGGCTGTTATAAATCCCAAATTCGTAGCACAAGTGATAACCAGCAAGTTAGTGGAACAAAGGGAGAAAGAGATAGGCTGAATTATCTGATGCTATGTAACAAAATCACTTTGGAATTTAGTAGCTTAAAACCGCAAGCTTTATTTATTTTTAAAAAGTTCTCTTTATTTTGGCTGCACCTTGAAACGAGTGGGATCTTTTCTTAAAATTAACTTATTTTTTCTTGAAGGATAATTGCTTTACAGAATTTTGCTGTTTTCTGTCAAACCTTAACATGAATAAGCCATAGGTATACATGCATCTCCTTTTTGAAACTCCCTCCCGTCTCCCTCCCCCATCTCACTCCTCTAGGTTGATACAGTAACATGGAAACTTACCTTACATTACTATATGTAAAATAGATTTGCTGTATGGCTCAGGAAACGCAAACAGGGGCACAAGCTTTATTTATTTATTTATTTTATTAAATTATTTTAATTGGAGGCTAATTACTTTACAATATTGTGGTGGTTTTTGCCATACATTGACATGGAAGCAACCTAGATGTCCATTGGCAGAAGAATGGATAAGAAACTGTGGTACATATACATAATGGAATATTACTCAGCTATTAAAAAGAATGCATTTGAATCAGTTCAAATGAGGTGGAAGAAACTAAAGCCTATCATACAGAGCAAAGTAAGTTGGAAAGAAAAACACCAATACAGTATATTAACACATATATATGGAATTTAGAAATATGGTAACAATGACCCTACATGCGAGACAGCAAAAGAGACACAGATGTAAAGAACAGACTTTTGGACTCTGTGGGTGAAGGCAAGGGTGGGATGATCTGAGAGAATAGCATTGAAATATATATATTATCATAAGTGAAACAGATCACCAGTCCAGGTTTGATGCATGAGACAGGGTGCTCAGGGCTGGAGCACTGGGATGACCCTGAGGGATGGAATGGGGAGGGAGGTAGGAGAGGGGTTCAGGGTGGGGAACACGTGTACATCCATGGCTTTATTTTTATGTTCACATCAGCAATACAGGATGAGCTTAGCTGAGGCTCTTTTCCTGACCTTTCCTTGGGTTACTCATGTGTCCACAGACATCTGGAGCCTTAGCTGGGCTGCACTGTCTAGGTGGCCTCACTCTCATGGCTGGTGGTTGGTGCTGGTTGTTGGGGGCCCACATGTCTCCAGGAGGACAGCCTTGGCTTCTTCATGTAATTACAGTGTTCAAGCAGGACACAAGTGGAGGCTAGAAATGGCCCTTTAGGAGTCCAAGGCTTGAAATTTTCACACTGCCAGTTTCACTGCTTTCTACTGAGCAGAGCAAGTCACCAGGCTTGGAGAAATGAACTCTGTTTCTTAATGGGAAGAAATAGAGATGAATTTGTGCCCATTTTTAATCTATCGTATCGCTAAACCTGATTTTCTTTTATGAGCTCAATGTTTAGTCTATTGAATAAGTTGGTCCTGATTTCTCAATGATGTGTCAAATCAAAAATACACCAACTAAAAAGCTTCGCCCTTGACTTGTGCTTGGTTACTGGCAGCTCCCTTTACCTTGTCAACTAAGCCAGAAATCCAAAATTAGTTTCAGGCTTTTCCCCTCCTCACTCTCAGTCACTAGGCTCTTATTTTTCTCACTAGGCTAATTTTAGAAATTTGTTTCCTATATTTCTAGGCTATATTCTAGTGCATTTCTTGATCAAGCCTAGTTTGAAGTGCTCTGACTTTTTCTTTTATTTCTAGCCTAATGAAACCTCAATCCTTTATACTTTCATGGCCATCCTTCTAAAACAAACCTTTGCTTCCTGTCACTCTTGTTCTTGAAAACTCTTCAATGACACTCTATTGCTTTAAAATATAATTACGCTCCTCTGCATAAATGACAATTTGGCCCAAATGCTTTACCACCTCATCATTTACACTCTTTCCAGCCTGTCTTTCTGGTGTCTCTCATAGTTTAAGCATTACATATCTCCTTTTCTCTATATGTGCTTCCCAATTTCAAATCTGCTTTATTCCAGAGTTGCCTTTGTTTAGAATAAATTCTATCTTCTCCCACATCTGGCTACCTAACTCATTCACATTCTTCTAGGATGAGCGCTGAAAAGTCTTTGTCTGTAAAAAATTGTTCTAACTGCTTCAGGCAGAGTTATGTTTCAACTCTCTACTCTGATCGGGGTTTGACCTACTGCTAATAAATAACGCAAACTGAAGTCATTTCTCTCTTTGTCATTTTTTAGGGTATGAGATTTTTGAAGGTTGAGAAGTTGATTTATTTCTATGTTCCCAGTTTTTATTGGACAATATGATCGATAAATTAAGAAGGTTCAGTAAATGCTAACTTGGAAAGTGATGACAGACATAGAAAACAGATTTGTGGTTGCCAAGCAGGAAGCAGGGTAGGGGAGGGATGGATTGGGAGTTTGGATATAGTGGATGCAAACTGTTACATATAGAATGGATAATGACAAAGTTCTACTGTGTAGCACAGGGAAAGATATTCAGTATCTTGGAATAAACCATAATAGAAATTTATTTTTTTAGAAAATATATATGTGTAAAAATATTTTAAATATTTCTTCAATATTTAAAATTATTTTATTTTTTAAATTTTATTTTTTTAAAAAATTTATTTTTACTTTATTTTGCTTTTCAATATTGTATTGGTTTTGCCATACATTGACATGAATCAGCCACAGGTGTACATGAGTTCCCAATCCTGAACCCCCTCCCACCTCCCACCCCATATCATCTCTCTGGATCAATCCCGTGCACCAGCCCCAAGCATCCTGTATCCTGTATCGAACATCTTCAACTTTTCATGGATACTTCTTTTTACACTGTCAACTTCTTTTCAAATCTAAATTATAAACAAAACATTACCTTGTTTAACCTATACATTCCTGAACATTCAAGCTTCTGTCTAAAATGCATTTAATGATTTTTAAAAGAAACTACATATATTAGCCTTTTACTAAAATCACTTCACTGTAAGTAGAGATTCCATATTTTTAAATTTAGTCTGTGTTGATACAGCCTTAGTTTCCTCATATGAGTTATTTAAACCATTGACATAGATCTAATTTAAGAAGAGTGATATGCTTCCAGATTAGAGTGATAAATAATGCATCGTTAATATAACAAATCTGTAGTTTTCAGTAATGGTTCCAATCTTGCCAGACTCGCTTCTGTATAATTTCAGAAAAACACATGAACCTATATTGATGAAAGTGACATCATATAACCTATACTTATTTTTTCTCTTTCATTTGTAAGGCAGATGGACCGCCCAGAACTATAGCCAGTTCTGGGGAATGACATTAGAGGAAGGTTTCAAATACCGCCTTGGCACCTTACCACCCAGCCCCCTGCTTCTGAGCATGAACGAAGTGACCGTAAGTATTTGCTCAGTTTAATTCATGTATATGTGTGTTTGTGTAAGTGTGTTCATAGGTGCATTTAAAGCAGTTTTTAAAATGAACTTTTATTGGGGTATAGTTGCCTTAGAATATTGTGTTAGTTTCTGCTGTACAGCAAGGTGAATCAGCGATAATTACATATATACTCAGTGATTCAGAGGTGTCTGACTTTTTGCGACCCCTTGGACTGTAGCCCACCAGGCTCCACTGTCCAGGAGATTTTTCAGGGGAGAATATTGGAGTGGGTTGCCATTTCCTCTTCCAGGGAAACTCCCTGACTCAGAGATCAAATCCACATCTCCTGTGTCTCCTGGGTTGCAGGTGAATTCTTTACCACTGAGACACAGGGGAAGCCCATGTTTACAAGTATCCCCTCTTTTTCGGATTTCCTTCTTGTTTAGGTCACACAGGGCACTGAGTGGAGTTCACTCTACTAGACAGCAGGTTCTCATCAGTTACCTATCTACGCACAGTATCAATAGTGTACATGTCAGTCTCCACCTCCCAATTCCTCCCATTCAACCCCCTTTCCCCCTTGGTGTCCATACATTTGCTCTCTATGTCTCTGTCTCTATTTCTGCTTTGCAAATAAAATCATTTAAAATAACTGAAATAGTGAGTTTTGAGCAGATGAGTGTGCTTTGATGGTTAATAAAGTTTATCTTAAAAAATCCTCACATTTTTCATTTAAACAACACCTTCAAACTTTGCCTTGACGAGCTGGCAAGCTCCTTCATGAAACTGCCACGTTTCCTAACACCTTCGTGCTCTGTACCACTAAATTAGTTTTCCCTTTCGTTCCTGAGAGGTGTTATCTTCTGATCCTAGGCGTCTTGTATAAAGAGACTTCTCTTTCTCTAGTCATCACAAATCTCTAACTTAGAGCTGCAGCTTTACTACCCCACGTGTGGACCTCTCAGTTGAGATGTTGATTATATTCAACGCCTGTTACAAATGCCCAGGGCATCTGTACTTCTTTTTTAAGATTCCACATGTAAGTGATATCATAGGATATTTTTCTTTCTCTGTCTGACTTAGGAGTTTGGAATTAGCATATACACATTGTGTGTGTGCCTGTATGGTCCGATTCTTTGCCACCTGTGTCTCTTGCGTCTAGCAGTATCAGGCTGATTCTTTATCACTGAGCTCCCTGAGAAGCCCTTGTATATAAAATAGATAATCAAAAAAGAGAGCTGTATATCTTGGGGCTTTCCTGGTGGCTCAAATAATAAGGAATCTGTCTGCAGGAGATTCAGGTTCAATACCTGGGTCAGGAAGATACCCTGAAGAAGGGAATGATAATCCACTCCAGTATTCTTGCCTGGAGCATTTCATGGACAGAAGAGCCTGGAGGGCTGTAGTCCATGAGGTCTCAAAGAGTCAGATATCACTGAGTGACTAACACAACACACTCTGTATATCTCAGGGAACTCTACTCAATATTCTGTAATAAACTTCATGGAAAAAGGATCTGGAAAAGGGTGAATATTTGCATACAGACAAACTGAATCACTTTGCTGTACACCTAAAACAAACACAACATTGAAAATCAATTATGCTCCAATATAAAATAAAAATTAAATTTGAAAAGAACAAATGTGCAGGCTGCTAAAGAACTGGCACTCCACTCTGGAATGAAGATGTCAGTTCCTGGCTGTCTGGAAGCTCTCAGCATTTGAGAGTGAGCAGTGCTGCTGTTTGCTGTTGGATGAGTTGTAAATCCACAAGTTTCTCATTAAATGTTTAATGTGCTTTGCCTTCAAAAGATGTAATCCCCTGAGTTATTATTCCAATTCACATTCCAGTAGCAGACTCTGCTAAATTATAACTAGCATGCAAAAAGATCATAATAGTTGCCGTGGACTGAGTAGTTGTGTGCCAAGCACTTTTATTAGCACTTTCATATATTATCTCATCTAATTCTTGGCTTGATGTAGTGGGTACTGTAATTATCTGTGTTTTAAAGACAAGAACACTGAGAAAGAGAGAGGCCCAGTCACACTGAAGTAGAGAGGAGCCACCTAGAATTATTTAAATGGCAGAGGCAGAACTATACTATTATAATTTTTTTATTCTAGTAGAACTGGTTTACAATGTGTTAGCTTCTGCTGCACGACAATGTGAATCAGCTATATGTATACATTTATTCTCTCCCTCTTGAGCCTCCCTCCCCTCCCCATCTCACCCCTCTAGGTCATCACAGCACTGGGCAGAGTTCACTGTGTGTACAAGAAGCAGTTTTTCCACGATCTAATTTATACATTAGTGTATATATGTCAATGCTAGTCTCTCAGCTCATCTCAGCCACTCTCCGCTCTACTGTGTTCACAATTGTATCCTCTATGTGTTTATCTCTATTCTTGCTCTGCAGATAGGTTTGGCTGTGGCATTTTTCTAGATTCTGTAATATATATATTAATATGCGATATTTTCCTCTTCCTGATTTACTTCACTCTGTATGACAAACTCTAGTTTCATCCACATCACTACGAATGATCCAGTTGTGCTCCTTTTTGTATCTGAGTAATACTCCACTGTATAGATACATGTAGCATGTCTTCTTTATCCACTTATGTGTTGATAGACATCTAAGTTGTTCCATATCATGGGCAGAGCCAGGACTTTAAAAATCTGCCCCCTAAATGGTACTGAGTGTTCCTGTAGAATCAGTTAACTTTGCCCCATTCAGGTTCAAAATAGCAAAAGGCTTTTAATCTTGGAACCAGATATCTTTCTGAAATGATCAGCTTAGATATATTTCTAAGCAGCAAATATGATTCACTGGCTACACCTACTTCTCTTTCATTGATGGCACTAAAGCCTCTGACTGTGTGGATCACAACAAACTGTGAAAAATTATTAAAGAGATGGGAATACCAGATCACCTTACCTGCCTCCTGAGAAATCTGTATTCAGGTCAAGAAGCAACGGTTAGTACCAGATATGGAAAAACGGACTGGTTCAATATTGGGAAGGGAGTACATCAAGGCTGTGTATTGTCACCCTGCTTATTTAACTTAAATGCTGAGTCAGTTCAGTTCAGTTCAGTTGCTCAGTTGCGTCTGACTCTTTGCGACCCCATGAATTGCAGCGCACCAGGCCTCTCTGTCCATCACCAACTCCCGGAGTTCACTCAGACTCATGCCCATCGAGTCAGTGATGCCATCCAGCCATCTCATCCTCTGTTGTCTCCTTCTCCTCCTGCCCCCAATCCCTCCAAGCATCACAGTCTTTTCCAATGAGTCAGCTCTTCGCATGAGGTGGCCAAAGTACTGGAGTTTCAGCTTTAGCATCATTCCTTCCAAAGAATACCCAGGGCTGATTTCCTTCAGAATGGACTGGTTGGATCTCCTTGCAGTCCAAGGGACTCTCAAGAGTCTTCTCCAACACATGATGCCAAATGCTGGGCTGGATGAAGCACAAACTGGAATCAAGATTTCCCAAAAAAATATCAATAACCTTAGATATGCAGATGACTCTATCCTTATGGCAGAAAATGAAGAGGGACTAAAGAGCTTCTTGATGAAGGTGAAAGAGGAGAGTGAAAAAGCTGTCTTAAAATTCAGCATTCAGAAAACTAATATCATGGCATCTGGTCCCATCACTTTATGGCAAATAGATGGGGAAAAAATGGAAACAGTGACAGACTTAATTTTCTTAGGCTCCAAAATCACTGCAGATGGTGACTATAGGCATGAAATTAAAAGATGCTTGCTCCTTGGAAGAAAAGCTATGGCAAACCTAGGCAGCGTACTGAAAAACAGATATATTGTTTTACCTATAAGGGTCCCTTTAGTTAAAGCTATGTTTTTTCCAGTTCACATGTATGCTTGTGAGAGTTGGACCATAAAGAAGGCTGAAAACCAAAGAATTGATGTTTTTTAACTGAGGCATTGGAGACAACTCTTGAGAGTCCCTTAGACTTAAGGAGATCAAGCCAGTCAATCCTAAAGGAAATCAATCCTGAATATTCTTTGGAAGGACTGATGTTGAAACTCCAATACTTTGGTCACTGATGAGAAGAGTCCACTCATTAGAAAAGATCCTGATGCTGGGGAAGATTGAAGGCAGGAGAAGAAGGGGATGGCAGAAGACGAGACGTTGGGTGGCATCACTGATTCAATGAATATGAGTTGGAGCAAGCTCCAGAGATGGTGATGGACAGGGATGCCTGGCATGCTGCAGTCCATGGTGTCGCAAAGAGTCAGACAGTGCGTGAGTGAGTGAACAGCTACAATAGATATATTTTTGGATTTTTTTCTACAATCAGTAAATTATAACATCTTTAGAGGTTATCATAACTTTGAGTGACTTAATTATATGATCAGTTGGAAAAGAGGTATTTTTCCTGTTTTTTCCTTTTTCATTTTTGTCCTTATCTGGATAAAAAGAGACAGAATTGTTTGGGAAAATAAGAAATTCATCCCCTTAATAAGGAATATTTTCCCCTTGCTTCTAGTGAGGGCCCACTAAGCCAAATACTCATTTTGGTGTTAATATACATTTTCTCTGAATTCTTTCTAATATATCTTATGAAGCTCTATTTTCTTGCAACTTAGAGTATTTTATATTCTAGGGGAAATGAGGTACATTTCTTTCCCAGGTTGCCACCGTTTATAGCAGAGGAAAAGGAAATCTAATTCTAAATCACTTATTGGCTCCTGGGGGTTTGTTTGCATAAAAGTCACTAAAGTGATATTTAAATGAAAAACGATTAGTGATTTGGGAGAATTTAAATTACCTAGCACTATGAATTAATGTAGTACAGTTGCCAAGTAGTTCCAGGAAGGCAACAAGGAAAGTCTGGCAGATCTGTAAGAGTTCTATTGTCTACTTATGATACAAAGCAAGGAAATAGTTTCCCATTTCTAAGGTATAGTAGCTTGAGGGCTGAAGTCTCTTCAAAAAATTTCTGAGTGTTGAAATTTTTCTGGTATCTGGTCAAATATTAGAAAAGCAGAAACATAACAAGTACTTCAGTGAATAACATGAGATCAAATGAACTGAGTTAAACTCGTTGTTACAGGAAGAGCATTAAAACTAGGTTAATTCTTAGCCTGGTGACTACATATAATAGAAAATACCCCCAATTATCAAATGAACTCTGAATACAGTAGAAATGAATTATTTTGTGTGTGTTTGCTTCTGGATAACTCCACCCCCCTCCCCCCACACACACTTTTTTTAAATATAATTTTAAACGTAGGATGGTGTGTTACATGCTAACTATACTAACTGGACAGGCAGTTACCAAGAGTTGGGATGGTTTTTCTGAGTACTCTGCATCACCAGCCCAAGACATGTCTTTTTCCTTGAGCATATTACTTGAATGGGAACTGAGATTTATCATATTCTTCATCTTGAGTGGGAAAGGTGAACTGTGAGTCATCCCTGGTTCCTGGGAAAGCTCTTATCCTCTCTAGCTGGCTTCCTGGCTTCAAGGCTTGATTGAAGCCATTATTCCCATAATATGTCTTCTGAGCTAAGTTAGAGGCTTATCAACAGGTCTTCTACAAAGAGTTCCATGATCATATAAATATGAAAAAAACCTGGTTAATCTATATGAATTTAGTTCAGTTCAGTCACTCAGTTGTGTCTGACTCTTTGTGACCCCATGAATCATAGCACGCCAGGCCTCCCTGTCCATCACCAACTCCCAGAGTTCACCCAAATTCATGTCCATCGAGTCAGTAATGCTATCCAGCTATTTCATCCTCTGTTGTCCCCTTCTCCTCCTGCCCCCAATCCCTCCCAGTGTCAAAGTTTTTTCCAGTGAGTCAACTCTTTGCATGAGGTGGCTGAAGTATTGGGAGTTTCAGCTTCAGCATCAGTCCTTCCAATGAATACCCAGGACTGATCTCCTTTGGGATGGACTGGCTAGATCTCCTTGCAGTCCAAGGGACTCTCACGAGTCTTCTCCAACACCACAGATCAAAAGCATCAATTCTTCGGCACTCAGCTTTCTTTATAGTCCAACTCTCACATCCACATACGACCACTGGAAAAACCATAGCTTTGACCAGACAGACCTTAGTCGGCAAAGTAATGCCTCTGCTTTTGAATATGCTATCTAGGTTGGTCATAACTTTCTTTCCAAGGAGTAAGCATCTATTAATTTCATGGCTGCAGTCACCATCTGCAGTGATTTTGGAGCCCCACAAAGTATGAATTAATTCAACCCAAATGAAGTTTTGTAGACTGTGATGTGTAACAATGAGGAATAGAATATATCGATCATGGGAGGTTAGAAAGAGTCTAGCTTAAAGATTTTGGTAGCTCTTCCTGGATGACAGTCCTAAGTGTGAGCAGACAAAAGGAAACAGAAACTGATTGTTTTCCCTGGTACAAGCAGCCTGACTGAGAGGAAGTGAGGGACAGGAAAGAAAGAGGGCAAGAGGGTCCTGCCTAGACCATGCAGATGCTTGTTTTGTGGGAAGACTCACTTCTTCCAACTTTAGAATTATATCTAGTGTCAAGTCAAATGACAGGGGCTGATCATCTTTGCCTAACTTTTTCTTAAAGGTGCTTTCTTGAGAGTGTTCAAAATAATGTCTTGATTGGACAACCCTCTTCCAAATTGTTTCCCTCTAAATTAGATTAACCAACAATTCTCTGTCAGTCCATTGGGACTTTGTGTGCTGTCTTGATAAATTCACAGTGGGACTGATGGGGAGGTGGTCTTTGGAAGACCATAGCTCCCTGAAAATTTAAATTCTACTACTTAAGACTTTTTTCTCTTTATGGTAGAAAAACAGGTTAGAAACTGTTAAAAACACAGTTAAAACAGGTTAGAAAACACAGAAACTTATTTCAATATTTCTCAACATATGTGCCATTAGCCATCAATCCTGCAAGGTTTGGAATAAAGATGTCCTGTCTGTGGTCAAGTATATTTGTGAAATGGTGTATCTTTCTTCCAAAGAGTCACACTATTCATTAATATACTGAAGAAAACTCTTCCTTCATTGACTTTTTTTTTTACCCCATGTTTCCTAAACTCATGACATCATAGAACCTTTTCTCCTTTGCTTATAATGATGGTTAATATTCCACAGGATTTATATTCCACAGAACACACTTAGGAGATGCTAAAATATTGAAAGAAAAGTGCTGGAGGGAGCAGAAATACATTCAGGGATTAAAACAAAGGTTTCTCAGTGTCTCCGAAAGAAAAGAATTCTTATGATTGTAGGCAAAATTGGCATCCAGCTGTCCACTGTTAGTGATGGGCAGGGAAGCATGGCATGCTTCTGTCCATGGGGTCGCAAAGAGTCAGACAGGACTGAATGACTGAACTGGAAACCGAGGTCCTTTGAAGCCAACTTAAGCAACACAGTTGAGGTCTATTGATAGGGATGCGTAGGCTGTGCATTAGTCACAAGGCTGTGTTTCATATGCCTTGGTGGACATGAGCTCTGCATGCTGTGTGTTTGGATCTTATTTAATCTGGCTTAAATGGTTATAGCAGAGATACCCAGCTCACAGGCCTGTGAGAAGTCCATGAAATGAGGAATAATAAGTACTTACCACACAGTTATAATAGATTGAGCATAATCTATTATGCTCATATAAAGTTGAGCATAACAGAAATGTTATTATATAATATATAAATTTATTCTTTCTTCCTTGCATTGACCTTGGGAGCATAGCAGATTTCTGAAACAGATAAATTCTGTAAGAGCTAAATGATGAAAGGCTTCATTATTTAGAGCATTTTATTTCATAAATAGAGTGTTGTTCTGGATTTATTGGCCCTGACGGACTTTATGTATTTCTGGTGAACCTGAAAATTCTACTGTGCTCCTAAATCAAATCAAATCAAATCATGTCAAGTCTAATCTAATCAAATGAACAGCTCTGTACCTGATTGTTTTTCAGGCTTCAAGTTCAAGTGCATTGAATTTGAGCGATAACTTTAAGAGGCTTCCCTGAGTTATACTCTACTATAAATATTGCAAGTATTTTGAATAAAAGATACTGTTTTCAAACAGATGGGGAAAGTCAGAGTTCATTTCTCTACTTGGCTTAGTCAAAAAATCTAATTTTAATAGCTTTGTGATTCATTCCCTGGAAGAACAATGAAGTTAACTAAGTTATCACAAGTAAGACTCACCTCTTAGGTGGAGCTATTTGGAAACTATTAAAACACTAATAAAGCTGGTATAACATTTAAAGGAGTAGCTAAGGTGTTCACATGCCACAACTCAGACCCAATGCAGCCAAATAAATAAGCAATAATAAACATTTAAAGCCTGTGACTTTGCTACATTATATGGTATCAGGTTGATGTATATAAACATGTTCTAAATTTGGGGGATAACCTCATTGTTTACTAGTACATCTTTTCTCAGACACTCAATACACACGATATCAGTTGTCTAAGTTGGCATCACCAACAAATAAAAAATATCATTTTTCTTTTGTTTGTTCGAAGTTAAAGTAAGATAACCCTTTACATATTATATAACTTTTAAAACCAGTGATCATTGAAGTGAGAAATAAAAATTTGCTTCATTACCTGGATCATCATTATCTAGATAAAACATAGTATTTGACTTGACTCTCTAGGAGGCAGTTGTTTATTATTTTCTGAGGTGTATTTTAGCATTGGTAAATACTGAGCGATGAGAGGTACCTTTGGGAAATATCAGAGTGACTATTCCCAAGGTCCTTTTTACCTGTCATGTTGTTGTTTAGTCTTTGTGTCCAGTTCTTTGCGACCCCATGAACTGCAAACACGCCAAGGTTCACTCTCCTTCACACTCCCCCAGAGCTTGCTCAAATTTATGTTCTTTGAATAGGTGATGCCATCCAAACATCTCATCCTGTGTTGCCCACTTCTCCTCCTGCCCTCAGTCTTTCCCAGCATCAGGGTCTTTTCTAGTGAGTCAGCTCTTCACAACAGGGGGCCAAAGTATCGGAGCTTCAGCTGCAGCATCAGTCCTTCCAATGTATATTCAGGGTTGATTTCCTCTAGGATTGACTGGCTTGATCTCCTGGTTGTCCAAGGGACTCTCAAGGGTCTTTTCTAGCACCACAGTTTGAAAACATCAATTGTTTGGCGCTCAGTTTTCTTTATGGTCCAACTTTCCCAACCATAGCTTTGACTATACAGCCCTTTGTCAGCAAAGTGATGTCTCTGCTTTTTAACAGGCTGTCTAGGTTTGTCATAGCATACAGTAGGTGTAAATGATGTAGCAGAAGAACATGACAGGCAGGTGTCTTGGTGGACTTTAAGTGCGCACTTCCCTCAGTTCATCCCAGCATCTCCTCCACTGTGTGGGTGAAGAACCAGGGGCAGAATTGGATGTCTCTGAAACAAGCGTTGAAATTCGAAGACCATCAAGCATTTCCTTATGTTTCCTCCAGGCTCTCTCTTTTCTTTCTCTCTCTCCTCAAAACAGAATCGCAAACCCTTCAGCAAACTTGAGGAAATACACACTCTCCTCCTTATTCAGCTGAACTTGTGGCAGAATGAATGTGTTATCAGTCTGTTTCTGAGTTTTTAGTTTATTTTCTTTACTAGTCGAAGCCTGATGCGTAGCACTGTGATGTAATTGAATCAACATCGTGGGGCTGAATTGATCACTCCAGGACATAGCTTTGAGAGAGAAATGTGAAAATTTACTTTTTCCCTTTTCTGGGAACAGAAATTGGGGGCTGTTAAAAAGTAGATTCCTGAGGTGATTCCTGAGGTGTGCTTATATAATAGATACCTGCTCTTTGGCTGTTGCCGAAATATGGCCTCTGTTCACTGGTGCTGAATAGAAACTCAGAGAGAGAGTTTTGTGTGAGACAGAAAAGAATAACTTTATTGCTTTGCCAGGCAAGAGGGCACAGTGGGCTAGCGCCCTCAAGACTGTGTTTCTGACCTGAAGAGGGTAGTGAGTTTTATAGCAACAGGTCAAAGAGGGCATCGTGAGCTTGTGGATGTTCTTCTGACTGGTTGGTGGTAAGGCAAGTGGGAGTCCACATCATTAACCTTCTGGTTGGAAGCGGTCTGGGATCTAAGTCCTTCGGCAGCATATACTTAATTTCTGGTGGGGGGTTTCAGTGTCTGCAAAACAGCTCGAAACAGCTCAAAACATGACCTGAATATTTATCTAGAATCCTTGAGGCATAACTAAAAGAGGCCTTGACTTTGTTTAATGGCTAAAGTATTATTATTTTGTCTTGCTTCACTGTTTTCCTTTCTTTTTGCATTTTCTCATTCTCTTAATTTAACTCATTCTTTAACTAAAGTTTCTAAAGACGTGGAGAAGGAAATGGCAACCCATTCCAGTATTCTTGCATGGAGAATCCCATGGCCAGAGGAGCCTGGCGGGCTACGGTCTATGGGGTCACAAGAGTCGCACATGACTGAGTGACTTTCACTTCACTTCTAAAGACAAAAGGCAGGTGGAGGACACGGGTGGTGTTCTGTTTGCAGATGATTTTTTAGGGTTCTTCTAGGCTACATGGACTCCCCAAATTAGCCACTATCTAGTCTATATGATAATTCTTCCCAAAGTGAGTTTCATGAAACACTAGTCCTCTGGTCTACTTCACAGCAAAAATGATGTTAAATCAGATGAAATAAGAGTAGAATACGTTGCATTGGGTCACGCATATTAAGAATCACAAATATTATTTTTGTTTCTTCCAGCCTCTCAGCACTTAGGTAGTTTATAAAAAAAATTGCTGTGAGAACAAAAGCCTATTTATTTAATTTTTAAAGCCGGTGTTTCTTAGAACTGTTTTGATTAATCAGCTGCTCCTCTTGTAATTATCTATTACAGTTTCTCAGAACTAGTGTTCTGAGAAAGTCATCTTACGAGAGAGCAGCTCATCAATTTCCAGAGGCACATTTTCTTTATAATCACACCTCTGAAGCTGGGATGCTTCTTACATTTGACAATGTCCTGGGTTCAAGCAAAAAAAAAAAAAAAAGAAAGAAAAGAAAAAAAGATAAAAGTATGAATAAAAAGGGGTAAAATTCCATGGAACAGAACTTAGTAATGTGGCCATACCTGGGAGCCAAGGGAGATCAAGAAATATAGTCATTTTTCTGAGCCTGCAGGTACTGAACTAAAATTGCTATCACTAAAACTTGTAAATGGAAGGAAAGCCTACTCAAAGCAGGAGCCCTGAGGGACCAGCACCATCTGCCATAGTGTGGTCACTGATTAATGATATTTACAAGAAACTAGTTCTGGACACGACTGAGTGACTTCACTTTCACTTTTCACTTTCATGCATTGGAGAAGGAAATGGCAACCCACTCCAGAGTTCTTGCCTGGAGAATCCCAGGGATGGGGGAGCCTGGTGGGCTGCTGTCTATGAGATCGCACAGAGTCAGACACAACTGAAACGACTTAGCAGCAGCAGCAGTTTGTATAAAAACTAAAACTGGCCAAGTAACAAAGCAAAACTCTTTCAGATTTCAGACATGAAGGCAAATATTATTGAAGATGAAAAATTCATTTTGCCATTAGCACCTGGAAGTAGCCCTTTCTTCTCCAACATTAAGCAGCTTAGAATAAATTTCATGGTATGCATGGCCACTGAACTTGGTCAGAAGAGAATGATATTTTCTGTTGACTTCTTGGGTCACTCATTATCCACATTTAAGTGGGAGTAAGTGCAACTAGGAGATGATGGGGTGATTCACCGAATGGTTACTGTGCAGACATGGGCTCCTAGTAACACTGTCCAAAATATCCAGAATTTGATTAGTTCGTTCTCCATCTGCTTTGTGACTGGATTTCCATTACTTTTAGAGATTTTGATTCTATTAAATGCAACAATTAATGTAAAATATTCTCCAGCATTCACTAATGCTTTTAATTCTTACATTTATTCACAGGATATTTAATCTCTAGTCAAAACTGAAATATTAAGGTGGGAGAATGTTCAAGTTTGACTCATCTTAATCTGGAAACAGAATGTGGCTGAAATTTTTCAGCATTCGAATGAAAGTAAAATGGCATCTGCAATAGTGTAAAACTTTTTAAAATTAAAATTTTGCCTCTTTAAGTCACTGTCATTTTGGAATTTCTGTCTCTGTCAGCTGATCCTCTTGACTTTTTTGCTTTATTAAGTTATCCTTTGACCAAGGGAAAAAAAATCATTTAATGAAGTCCAAGTCAGACTTCATTAATGAAGTCAGACTTCATTACCAACTCCTAAAAGCTGTTATTCTGTAGTGTTTACTTTTCTTTATTAGCTCTTGAAAACATTCTTACTTTATAAAGGAATGCAATAATCATGGAGTAATGAGATATAAAATTTGCTCTGTGTTTATTATATCAGATTGTCTGGTATCATAAAGTAAATAAAATTTCAAGGTAATATGTGCTTCTTGGGTCTCAAGTCCTATGGGCTTATTTTAAAGAAAAGCAATATTAAATAATTGGTAAAAAGTCTTGTAAGTTCTGACAGGTGAGCTTCATGAATTGATCTGACTTAATGATAAATACTGTAAATATGTTTTCAATAAATATGGTATTTTGCCTGTTGTTTCTCTATCACCTTTTCTGATGGAGAAGGATTATACATTAATATACTTTTATTTTTAAACAGTAAATCACAAAAAATAAATAAATGCTATTATTATAACAATGTGCCTGTGGGGAGGAAATTATTTGCTTAAAGTTGTGCAATCTATCAGATAGATGTGTATTTCCTCATTATTATCAGATATTCACTGCATACCTCCCATGTACAAAGTTCTCTGGCCAACTTTGGAATGGCTGCTGCTGCTGCTAAGTTGCTTCAGTCATGTCTGACTCTGTGCAACCCCATAGATGGCAGCCCACCAGGCTCCCCCATCCCTGGGACTCTCCAGGCAAGAACACTGGAGTAGGTTGCCATTTCCTTCTCCAGTTCATGAAAGTGAAAAGTGAAAGTGAATTGGCTCAGTTGTGTCTGACTCTTAGCGACCTCACGGACTGCAGCCCACCAGGTTCCTCCATCCATGGGATTTTCTAGGCAAGAGTACTGGAGTGGGGTGCCATTGCCCTCTCCGAACTTTGGAAAGTGGATGTCAAATTCTGAATAGCTCAACCCTGCAGAAATGTGTTATACCTTTATTACTTCCACAGAGCAGAAAGGAAATAGCCCAGGTCCATTATTAAATTAGAATTCTAAAGTGATAAATTGCAATAACAATGATAATCTAGCTGTTTTTCTGGAACATGGGGCAGCTTAATAGTATAAATTCCTAAAAGCACACTGATTAACCAATAATGAAGGTATGAGTAATGAATAAGGTAGGTGTATTTCTGTCCCAGGTAGAAAGACTTTGAGACCGTGTCTATGTCTCTGAAACTATCTACTCAGAGAAGCAAATTTATTCTGCTCCAACTCCAAGATTCTGCAGTGTGGCCAATCTGATGACATAAGAATCAAAAACCACCCAGATTTCTAGGATTTCTATGGCACTGCTCTTCGAGTTTTCATGCAGACACTCTACCACAATCTACTTGAGAATTTGACACTTTTATCCCATCACCTAAATAGCAGCATTTTTAGTAAGGAAACTCAGGATATTCAAGATAACAAAAACAGTGGCCAAAATTATTGCACTATATAGTAACTGAGAAAACACATTCTATGTATTCTTTCAATTTTGTACGATGTTATGATTCCCCACATTGAATTGCTATTTTTAAACATAGAGTGAAATAGATATGTCACATAAATAATACATTTAAGAAATGTCATTCAGAACAGTTGAATATACAACATAAAAAAAACATTATAACAGGGCATGGGGATTTCTTATAATGGTTACTGGGATAAATTGGAAAACCTCTGACACATTTGCTTCTTTTTCTTCTTTAGGCTTCTTTAGCTGAAACTACTGATCTTCCAGAATTCTTTATTGCCTCTTACAAATGGCCTGGATGGACCCATGGCCCTTTGGATCAAAAAAATTGTGCTGCGTCCTGGGCTTTTTCCACTGCAAGTAATAAAGTCATTTGAATTACTTCCTTACAAATTCTCCCTTTTACTCTAGACCCTGGGATAGTAATTAAAAGGGTTTTAAACTTAGAACATTTAAATATTATCACTTGGTCAATAAAATAAAATCTTACTTTGACCAGAGAAAGCAGCCTGAAGATTAAATAAAAATCCATTTTTACTCTGAAATTGGTCTTTATCATCACAGACTAATTTTAAATAGAGAGTAGATCAAAGGAGCAACAGAGAGGAGCTGCCAAAATTTGTTTGTTCTTTGAGAATTAAGGGCAGATCATAAGAAGAGTATAAGATTCCTCTTTACCCATAGTACTATCTGCAATCCTAATATGTATGTTATACAGACAAATAATTCTTATATTCTTTCCTCTTGATTAGATCTGCAGAAATATATTTAACTATGAAATTAACATATTTGATGTAGAGACTTCAGAACTAAGTGATAATGGATTAAATGGGCTTTATCTCATTTTAGATAAAATCAGTTTTGTAGATTCTGACTCTACAGTGATCTTCTCACAAGAGTAGTTTCCAAATTCGTTCAAAAGTGTAAGGAGGGACTTCCCTGGTGGCTCAGTGGTTAAGACTTTGCCTTCCAGTGAAGAGGGTGTGGGTTTGATAATTAGTGGGAGAGCTAAGATCCAACATGCCTTGTGGCCCAAATACCAAAACGTAAAACAGAAGCAGTATTGTAAAAAAAACTCAGTAAAGACTTGAAAAAAGTTCATTAAAAGCACCGCGAGGGATGACATACCTCTAGTTCAGCAACTTCATACAGTTTTGCGAGCCAGGACATCAGTACTCAGGTTAATCCCAAGATTTGGTCTCCAAAGTATCCTCCAAATGTGTTGATTGTATTACAACAATTAGACCTCACACAACACTGTCTACTCTCAAAGATCAGTTTCATAAAACTGTGCTCTATGCTTAGGAATAATTCCAACAGTCCTCAAAAACAGACCAAGTACAGAATGCATCATGCGGTAATTTCATAGGCTCTAAAGGGTGGCACTTCCTAGGACAGAGGACTGCTGATACTTTCTCTAAATATCATCACTTCCTAGAATAATCCGGTTTGTTTTAGAAAAGATGCATTTGGTTGAGCTCACCCTGGAGCATCTCCATCTGTTACTTCTATGGTAATGCTTATTCCCTCAGGGTAAACATTCTCTGGCATGGGAATCTCTTTGAGCCTTGTTTCAAATGGATGGGGACAGATTTAATCGGATACATCATTTGCCATTTTATGTTTATCTGGTTAATGTATTACACCGCCTAACGGATATGTAATAATTTTACTTTAAGCTAGACCAGCACTTCTGAAGCTGTCTTAGGAAAGATACTTGCTGTGAAATACTGAGAGTAACTTGCTAAGCTGATCTGGGCTGTGTTTTTTTTGGAGTCCATTGATCACAGTCCCATAGACGGCCTCAGCACAGGGCTAAGCCCATCTGTCCCTCTGCCTAACTGATGTCAGTTTTGTATCTTGCATATTCAATATAGCAGTAGTTACAGTGAGAAAAGCTGTCTTTCAAAGAAGCCAAAAATTAGAAAAATGGGATAAAGAAGACAACTAAAAATATAAACACATATAAAAATATAGTCATATAGCTAAATAAAATTTAAGCAAGATGTCAGATGCTAAGAGGCGAAGGAGTTCCAAATGGTAGGGGTGATGCCTGCTGCAGAGTAAACTTGGGGAGGAATAAATTAAGTAGGAAAAATAGCAGTGTGAGTCTCAGAGGTAAAGCCCGGTGAAAGTTTTCATATAAAGAGCAGAAAACAATTTGTTGAACTGAGTCATTCTTAAATCTTCTGACCTTTTCTTTTTTTTTTTTTTTTAATTTTTATTTAACACTTTTATTGAGTACATTCTATGTTTTGTGTACAATGCTATGCAAGGGGTATACATCAGTAAAGAAAAATGAGCTAAAATCTGGTGAGAAAAAGTCAATGAAAAGTTAACAATGTTTTTTTTTTTTTTTTCCTTCCTGGTTCAGTTTTGGAAAGTTGTACTTGTCTAAGAATTTGTCCATTTCTTCCACGTTGTCCAATTTATTAGCTTATAATTGCTGATAGTAGTCTCTTATGATCCTTTGTATTTCTGTGTTGTCTGTTGTGATACTTCTGACCTTTTCTAAGTATTTCAAGAGAATTTGGATTAAACCTTCGCTGGGATTCAGGAATGTCTGTAATAAGAGCAACATGTTGAATATCATTAGAATTGAAAGCTCTTATCATTTGGTTGGAATCTACAGATTCATGGGGCTGGAAGGGAAGGTGCTACTGCTAAGTCACTTCAGTCGTGTCCGACTCTGTGCGACCCCATAGATGGCAGCCCACCAGGCTCCCCCGTCCCTGGGATTCTCCAGGCAAGAACACTGGAGTGGGTTGCCATTTCCTTCTCCAATGCATGAAAGTGAAAAGTGAAAGGGAAGTCACTCAGTTGTGTCTGACTCTTCGCGACCCCATGGACTGCAGCCCACCAGGCTCCTCCATCCATGGGATTTCCCAGGCAAGAGTACTGGAGTGGGGTGCCATCACCTTCTCCAGGAAGGGAAGGTAGAGGTCCCCATTTTCAAGCCTTTGCTTTTATAAGAGGCACAAACAAAAGAAGTGACCTGCCCAAAGTGAAAAGCAAGAAGTCCCAGAAGTGACCCCAGAGGCCGGTTTCTGACTCCTTCAGTATTGTTTGTGAAAGTCTTTTATGAACCGGAGAATGGTTACGGGAATACTTGATTCTGAGCCCTTGTACTGAAAGTCAAAGCATCAAGGAATTTCTACTTTCCTTTATGAAACAGGGAATTATTTTCTTGAGACGGAGAGAGATGGAGGTATAATGATTTTTGCTCCTATGAAATATATCCTAGCACAAAATACATGGGAATTGAGAAGCAAGTAGGAGGTTATAGATCCAACACTCACTGAACATCTAAAATATGCCAGCAATTCCACTACAGAATTGTACACGTGCTGTAATTACATTTTATAAATACATATACAGAAATACATATGTAAAGGATTTATTTTTAAAGACTTTATTTCAGTGCTAACTTAATAATTCGAAACTAGCACTGTGAGGGGTTCCAGTACACAGATAATTTTCATGAGTAAAAACTATAACTTTTGAGAAAAGTGGATAGGTAGAAGAAAGGTTATGAATGTGCTTACTTTAATCAAAAGTGAGTCAGAGATTAAGAAGAAGACTGTATCAGGTCTCCAACAACAACAAAAGTCTGTACCAAAATGTCACTGACTCCAATTTTCTTGTGATCTCCGCACTCATATTTTTCCTGGTCGCATGATCAAAATGCTCACATATATAGCTTTCTGCTACTGGTTGATTAGTTTCCCCAGTCTATCATTCTATGAGGTCAGGATGATGACTCTTGATCTTGTTCATTGTTGCAATTTCTACTGCTTAGTCTTGTGCCTGCCACCTAGCAGGTGGTGCACAAATGTGTGCTGGGGAAAGGAACACACATTAACGACAGCCGTGCTAGGGAATTATTCAAACAAAGAGAATGTTCAGTCACGAAGGGTTGACATATACATCAAACAAGGTGAATTCTACATCTACTGAGATTAGGAACATGATCTTCAAGAAAATTATAAGCACGAAGTGTGCTGTGTAGCTTTTTGATAATTTTTAAAATCAGAGTTTAGTTGCTTTACAGCATTTTGTGGGTTTCTGCTGTACCGCAGAAATATCAGCTATGTGTATACATGTATCGCCTCCCTCTTGAGCCATCCCCGCATCCCAGCCCTCTAGGTCATCACAGAGCAAGGAGCTGAGCTCTCTGTGTTATCCAGCATCTTTCCACAGTTATCTATTTTACTCATGGTAGTGTACGTACATGGATCCTACTCTGTCAATTTGTCCCAGTCTTTGATTCCCCCTGACTGTATCTACAAGTCTGTTTTCTATGTCTGCATCTCTATTCCTGCCCTGCAAATAGGTTCATCTGTACTATCTTTCTAGATTCCATACATAAGCATTAATTAGTGGTAGTTTATAATGTAGACTCATGCTGGTCTCAATTAGTTTTAAAACCAAAATTTAATTTACTCCACTATATCAGATTAACATGGATAAATTTTCAATGAATGTGTCTGTGATTAGCTTTTCCGATTGCCTCAGGATAGTTACATTTATTATATAATGAATATATATATATATTCATACACACCCATTTTAAGTGGAGGTGATATAAATGTAAGCAAGATATGACTCTTGCTTGTAAGGTGTTTCACTTGACAGGTCACTTAATGAAGAATTCAGAAGTATATAGAACATGAAAAGAACAAGGAACTAGAACAGACTTTGAAGGTGGTAACATAATGAAGCAATGCCAAAACTGGACAGAAACTGTGACTGAAATTATGACATGGTTGAGTGTGTTGGAATATGCGTCACATTTGGCCTTTAAGTTCCATTAAGTTTCAGAGACTAGTTTAATGATTTAGATAAAAAAGGCTCTGCAAATTTTGGCAATAGTATATGCCATTTGAATATTAATTAACATTCTCTTTGAAGCAGGTGTGGCAGCTGACCGCATAGCGATTCAGTCCCAAGGTCGATACACCGCCAACCTATCCCCGCAGAATTTGATTTCGTGCTGTGCCAAGAAGCGCCATGGATGCAACAGCGGAAGTGTTGATAGGGCTTGGTGGTACCTGAGAAAACGTGGGTAAATAGCTCCCCAACATGCATCTCTAGGATTCGCAAGAGTGCTGCTTGGGTTAGAATAAGGGGAAAAAACATTTTGCATTTTCTCCAAACTCTACAAAAATATATGCTACATCTATATAAACACAGGAATTTCATTTAAATATATTCTCTGTTTGGTATCTACTGAAGTTATAAGCTATCAGAAACAACTGTTTGAAAGAATGTATACTTTTCTAGCTAAATTAATAGAAACAAGTAAGCACTGTCTTCTTGTGGTTCTGAGCCAAATGGTTGTAGAGCCCCACAAGGAGCGTAGAGTTGATATTTACCTTGAGACTCTTAGTTCTCCAGGCAGATTAATAGATGATGCCAGGGGAAAATTAGCCTAAGACCCAGAGGGATGATATAAAGACATGCTGTATAGTTGCCTCAACTCATCAACTTCATTGTCACCATTAATCCCATCTGATGAGACGATGCAGGTTGCATTTCTTTACTCTCATGTAGTCTGATACCCATGCAGCACCCTCTGTTTACTATAAGGTCTACTTAAAAGCTGAATTATTTGGCAAAGGAAATAGCAGCTGATAACTAATAGTTGATGTATGTGCCACCCACCTGTTCTTTCCTCATCCACTGAGTGCTCTGGGTGTGTTATAAGAGACTGGGTGTTATGTATTTATTAATTTCCTTAAAATTTGTATCTAATGGTTTGCTAATAAGATGGCGATTAGAATGGGCAACTTGGGCTAATACCTTCCTGATTTAATAGTGCTCTGTCAGCTTCTGTTTGTATTATTTTACTATAATAAAAGTTAAAGCCCTTTAGGAGCTTAAAAATATAACAACATTGAAAGCCAATTAAATCTCCTTGTATTAGTCTGCTCAGGTTAACATACCAAAACACCATAAACTCTGGCCTAAACCACAGAGTTTTTATTTCTGGAAGCTAAGTTCATGATCAAGGTGCTCAAAGTCAAATCACTTTCTGGTGAGACGCCTCCTCTTGGCTTGCCTTCTTACTGAGTCCCCACTTGCAGAGAGAGACGTTTCTGTTCCTCTTATCAGGGTACTAACCTCAGCATGAGGGTCCCCCCCTCAGGACTTAATTTAAAGCTAATTATCTGTCTATACTGATATAACTATATATCTGTATATAGAGATAATATAGATAAATCTGTATATAGAAAGATAAATCTATGGTTGAAAAGTAAAGCACACAAATGGTTGAAAAGTAGAGAAAAGTGAATGAATACAGAATAACTAAACTTACAAGGAGCAGAAGTTTTGTAGGGAGATTTGAAAAGTTAGCATAAGGAAACATTTTCTGGAAAGAAAGTGACAATTGGCACATATATGTGAATTGTATGCTTTCTTGCTTCTGAAAATTTTGCCCATAATCTTACCTTGTTCACGGATGATCTGATAATCATGGTTTGTTTCCAATCTAGTATATTGTTCAAGAATGTGAATATTTTCACCACTGGTTTAAATAGAGTTATATTACCACACACAAAAAGCAGCTAATTATCTTTCAAAGTTCCCATCTCTAAATGCCATTGCACTGGTGATGAGAGCTTAAATTCATGAATTTAGGGTGATACACCTCAATCCATAGTACTCATTATCCCCAAGTAGTCCACTGGTATCTTTTGTGAAAGTGGCTTAGCTTTCATCATGCTCCTTGCTCGGATTCTCTCACTTTTTTCACACTGTTGAATTTCCTTGAGGCAATCCTAGTACCATAATTCTATGGCCAGCTGAACATCAACTACCCATGAAATAAATTCACTGTTTTATTTTCCTTATCATCTGCTTCCATACTCAATGAATTGTGTTAGATTTGGATCCAAATAATTTGTATTTTTCTATGTTCAGTTTCAAAATCAGAAACCAAAATTCTTTTATCATTTGTATAATGTATATATCTGATAACTTTGTACCTTATTAACTTCAACACTGTAGTAGTATATACAATTTCTCTTGAAAGATCATGAATTATAAGCACATAATAATTGAAGTCCTATGAGAAGGTATTTATAACAAAAATGTAAAAATACTTAATTCTAAAACATAATTTATCAGAATACTCCATCTGAATATGATAAAAACTGTTCTTTTTCATATTAAATTTGGCTTTTTTAACTTATCTATTTTTAATTGAAGGATAATTGCTTTACAGTATTGTGTTGGTTTCTGCCAAACATCAATATGAATCAGCCATAGGTATACATATGTCCCTCCTGAAACTCCCTCCTTCTTCCTTATCCATCTTACCCCTCTAGGTTGTTACAAAGATCCAGTTTGAGTTTTCTGAGTCATACAGCAAATTTCCTTTGGCTATCTATTTGGCTTTTTTTTATATTATAGTTATAAATGAAGACTTAAGGAGTTATTTTTATTAATCATTGCTTTTCATCTTCACAAAATTCTATTTGGTAGATAAATGTCTTTATTAAATGGATTTGAACAAGGTTTTAGAACCTAAAAAAAATTGATACAAATAAGCTTATTTATAAAACAGAACAGACTTACAGGCTTAGAGAAAAAATTTATGGTTACCAGAGGGCAAGGGTTAGAGGGAGGGATAGATTGGGAGTTTGGGATTGGCATGTACACACTGCTATATTTAAAATAAAATGCCTTACCATGAAAAAAACTATAGCGAAGATATAGGAATGGGGCGGGGAAAGAGTTCATATGATTGAACGACTATGTTCAGTGTCGTGAAACTTACATGTAAGTAGTCCGAAAGATTTACAGATATGCAAATCAGTAAAATCGTCCGGAGATAGGTCATTGCTGCATTTCCTAAGTATTACATTTACTTCTTTGCTTACTCCTCATAGACTGGTATCCCACGCGTGCTATCCACTTTTCAAGGACCAAAATGCTACCAACAATGGCTGCGCCATGGCAAGTAGGTCTGATGGACGGGGAAAACGGCATGCCACCACGCCATGTCCCAACAGCATCGAGAAATCCAATAGGATCTACCAGTGTTCTCCTCCGTACAGGGTCTCTTCCAATGTAAGTGGTTAGCTTTCTTAAAAATATACTGTTAATAAAACTATTGATAAATATATTCTAAAATAATACTATGCTTTCAGATTTTTTTTTGATATTATTGAAGTGTTTATTAATGACTTCCAATTTGGGTATAATTTTTGATCTTTATAATATTAGCTGTGCAAATGATTGCCTTAAATTTTAAAATTTCCTTGGGAATAGAGTTTTATAATTATGTTTATTATATAACACACATGTATATATGTGTATATAAAATACATGGTGGTTTAGTTGCTAAGTTGGATCTGGCTCTTTTGCAACCCCATGGACTCTTCTGTGATCCTGCCAGGCTCATCTTTCCATGGGATTCTCCAGACAAGAATACTGGAGTGGGTTGCCACTTCTTTCTCTAGGGGATTTCCCTGACCCAGGGATGGAATCTGCACTTCCTGCATTTCAGGTGGATTTTTTGCTGACTGAGCCACCAGGGAAGGCTATACACACATACATGTATACATACTTGACAGATAAAAGCTAATGCAAACCTTTTTTCATTGACTTTTTTGTGGTATTAGTTTATTTTATTCATCCTTTGTCTTACTCCACAAAATACTTGAAATGGAAATAATCATGGTGGGAAAAAGATTCCCCTGGATTCTAGTTTGTCATGTTAAAATTCTGGGAGAATTTTACTCCATCTTATCAGTGTCACCCAGACCTTCTCACTTTCAGACTGTTTGAAGCTTCAGTGATTTCCAATTATCTGTAGAATACAGGTCAACATTCTTATCATGACATACAGGTCCTTCATGACTTGGTTCTGATCTAATGCTTTTTGGACTCATGTCCAATGAACCTACCCATTCCCCACCTGCCCACAATGTTCCTCATAAACTGACTGCTCTCTGCTCCCCACATGCACCAGGCCCTCTTTGCTTCTACTTAGCTGGATGATGCGGAGAAAGCGATGGCACCCCACTCCAGTACTTTTGCCTGGAAAATCCCATGGATGGAAGAGCCTGGTGGGCTGCAGTCCATTGGGTCGCGAAGAGTCGGGCACGACTGCACGACTTCCCTTTCACTTTTCACTTTCATGCATTGGAGAAGGAAATGGCAAACCACTCCAGTGTTCTTGCCTGGAGAATCCCAGGGACAGGGCAGCCTGGTGGGCTGCCGTCTATGGGGTCGCACAGAGTCGGACACGACTGAAGCGACTTAGCAGCAGTAGCAGCAGCTGGGTGGATTCCTCTCACACCAGTGGTTATCCCACCAACTTCCATGTCAAGGAAGTAGGTCAAAACTTCATCTTCTCTGTGAAGTTTTCTCGACTTATAGGCAGAATCAATGTCCCATTCTTGTTTGCATCCACGGTATTTCTGCTTGTCTCTATAGTCAAGCTTAGTATATCATGATTAGTTATGTTACTTAGTATTTCATAGTTATGTTACTTAGCAATTAGTCATGTGATTATCTGTCTACTCCACCAAAATGGAAATATCTTGAGGACTGGCGCAGGGTTAATTTTTGTTTCTATCCTAGTTTCTGGAATGTACTCTAATCAAAGTACATATGTGAATGAGCTTCTTCATCCCTAAAAGTTGCATTACACAGTGGATGAAAACAGAAATATTTGTATGCTAAAACTGAGGAACCTCACAAAATAACCATCTAGGATCACTGTTGTGGTCCAAAGAATGGGGATGACATTACTTTCCACTGATAAATCAGTGTTTTATTTATTTTTTTATTTTTTACCATAAAAATTATTATATTTTCTCTTCGTTCCAAAATTATTGCCACTGGTAAGAGTCAATGAAACATGTGTGTGTCTTGTCTTTAGCAAATTCACCAATGTGGAGATTCACATGCAAGTATTTCAAAGTATGATTACGAGTAAATTGCAAGTTGTCAAGGCACACTGGGTTCCATAATTCCTAAGCTGATTGTACAGCCCCTAACATTACAGACCAAACAGTAGGTGTAGTGTACTCTGACAACAGTAATGGTGTTCACTGATATTTTTCCCTCCAGGAAACTGAGATAATGAGAGAAATCATGCAAAATGGACCAGTTCAAGGTAAGCTTGGGCTTCCCAGGTGGCACTCATAAGAGATACGGGTTTGATCCCTGGGTCGGGAAGATCCCTGGAGGAGGGCATGGCAATCCATTCCATCATTCTTGCCTGGAGAATCCCATGGACAGAGGAGCCTGGAAGGCTACAGTCCATGGAGTCGCAGAGTTGGACTTAATTGAAGTGGCTTAACATGCACACAAGGTAAGCTTGGATGAAATAGGATTGTGTCTTATTTATTCCTTTAATAAACAACTTTGTATTTAACTCCTATATAAAGAGCTTAATAAATGATAGACATCTTTTGCTTTTAGATAATTCTTAAAGATTCAATGGTTGTAAGACCAATGTAATTATAGGAGATATGCTCACTGAATAGCCTCATTAGCTCCTCTTATTCTTGAAGAAGACAGACTCGTTCATAAATTGAATTGTTGAACAAATGTTAATGACACATTGGATGAAAGTCAGCTTAGTCTATACAAAGTGATCATGGACCCAAAGGACATTCAAACAGGAAATACTGAGAGCTTGTTTGATTGTTTAGTTATATTTGACTCATAATAGTGTTAAAAATCTTCTCACTTCAGTTTAAATGGATTAGATAATGGATTGTAAAATAATGAAGGTTTAGCAATAGAAACAAAGTAGATACTTCCCTTTTCCTATGAGCTCAAATGAAATAAAATAAGCCAGGATGATTTTTGTGTTTTATAAAATGCTTTCCGCTTTGATCTATTTTAAAAATGTGTTATGGATAGTAAACTAGAATCAATAAGGAAATCATATACTAATTTATAAAATGTCCTTTGATTTAATATGAAGATATTATATCTGATACACAGTTCCTCTGCTTATCTATTGGAATTTATTTTTCACCAATGGTATGAATAAAAATAAGTTCACAGTGTATATTTCCAGTATTAAATATTGCCTTGAAATGCTTGGAAGAACAAAACCAATGAGGCCTAAAATAGAAATTCAGGCTGTGAATACTGAAAAGTCCAAAAATATATTAACATTATCAATACAGTGGAACTGATAAATAAATAAAATAATTAGGTTGAACAAACCAAAATTAAATTGAAAACATTTGATGTATACCCAACATTGGTTGTATGTATTTCTGTGTTTCTGAATGCCGGCCTAATCAATATTAGTTCAACAGATAACAGGAACTACAGATTTTAAAATTGTGTTGGAAAGACTTTTATTGATCTTTATCATCGCTTAACATTTATTGAGAAACCAAAGCTTATTCTGAACATGGCCTGAATTCAGTTTTTAAAATTCTGGGGCCATACACAAAACCTGAAACGAATAAAAAGGATTTTTTTTTTTCTCCTTTCAGTAGTATAATCTTTGAAGGCTAGAAAAACAGTAGGGAATTAATGTGTAATTTAAATATATCCTTCATTAACTAGAGTTTGTGTGATAAACTTGAAGGAAACCAGGCATTTGAAGTCAAGGTTGAATTTGAAATTCCAATTTTGACATTTGCTACTTAAATGACTTTGGTCGAATTATTTAAACCTCTTTGAGTCTTTAAATCATTATATTACTGTTTGAAGTTTCTCTCTCATTCTTTTAATCAGTTAAAAGAAATCTGCAGCATAATGATTGAAAATTGAGACTATTTTATGTTTATTTAATGGTCAGATACTTAAGAATTCATGAATTTTACAGACTGAATCAAAAATAAAGAGGTAAAATTTGAAAATAATAAAGTTGAAGTTCAAATTATTCAGCCTCATGGAACCAATGTTTGTTGAGAACTTTCCTCCTGCCAGGCTGAACCAAGAGCAGAAGACAGCTCAGAATCCTCCCCTCGTGTGTGGGTAGAGTGTAATAAGTTTGTGTGGTTTTCCAAAAGTAAAACTGTACTATGGTAGCTTATGTAGTTACATCATCAAGTCTGTTTGGTGTCAGAAACTCAAGGAGGAATCCATCTTCAGGTTAACTGTCATGGCATCTCATTCATGTTTCTTTAGTTGGGGAGGGTATTTTTCTGCATTGAAGTGTACTTTTTATTCATGGTGCCTTGAATGGTAACGGAGTCAGTAGCTCTATAGAAGAGATTGCCGATAGCAATATTTTCACAGTTATAAATGCTGGTTGCCTCATCTTGCTGTCGATGCAACATGGCTGTCTGCATGTGGTTGCCGTGCTAATGTACAACCTTTTCCCCCTTTGCCTTACAAAAGAATGTAAAATGTGATAGAATGATGAATAAATAGTACTGTCTGCATTCTTCTAAAATCTGTAGAATTAAAAAGAAGTGTAGGTGCGGGAAAGAGGACAAAAGCAAAGAGCTGAATAGAGTACAGTTATAGAAATTCTTAACATCCTCTGGAAAGGTGGGTTCAAGTAAATAAAGATTTCATCTCTTTTATGAATATTTGGACACCATCAGAAAAGGTATGCAGCATTAAAAAATGAAATAAAAAGTAGAAATCAAAAGTAATACTTGACTTTGGCAGAGAAGCTTCATTTTAGGATCTGCCAAATGTTAGTGGCTTTCTTATTTTATTTAAAATTCCTATCAAACTAAGACAAGCATTGTGCACAGTTGTCAAGGTATATGTAACTAGCCCAAATAAAAATGCTTTCAATTCATGTCTTCTAGAGGAGAAGTTTAAAGTATTCACCATAAATTGCTCAAGCCTTTCAATAAAACAGCCACAATACAGAAAAGAAAAAGAAATAATCTAGGTGAGGGAAGAAAGAGTTTTATAAAATATAAGCTCTTCCTTTCTGAAGAGTATAAACTCTTCCTTTCTAAAGAATACACTATTGGCTTAGCTCCCCCGAGCTGGAGGGACGCAATCTTGTCAGAGTATTCTTTTGCTAAGGGTTTACTTTTTATTCAAACTCACCAAGGAAACTTTTGTATTTACTTCTAGGGAGGAAGGGCAATTACTTTAAACCCGGTTTGTTAGGTTCACCCTTCACTGATATCTTAGTTGGAATTTTAAGGGGCTGGTGGAGAACCCCAAGGTTAATGGAGAAATAGTGATCACCGGTGAGTATAGTTTCCTTCAAGGATTCAGCTCCTGATAATAGTGCTTCTGTCAATTAAAAAAGATCGAGTTCTAAATGTATAACGTGACTTTAAGTAATATGCTAAGTAGCTAAAAGATAACTTTTATAAGAGAACTAGAAAATGTTTCGATCAAATTAAGCTGAACTGCAAAATTCCTTTTTAGATTCTACCCCTGGTAATTTACTTATTGACTGTTCTGTAAGAATTTCTGAAGTTTTTTTTTTTTTAAGATAATGATTTAAAATCATGTCATTTATCCTGTTGGGTTTTATTTTAGCTATAATGCAAGTTCATGAGGATTTCTTCAATTATAAGACAGGGATATATAGACACATTACCAGCACAAATGAAGACTCAGAAAAATATCGAAAGTTTCGGACACATGCAGTCAAACTCACTGGGTAAGGTGATATCTCAAAAGTCTTCATTTAACACTTCCTGAAAATAAAATTGAAAACAGATTATGTGGTGCATTTAGGTGCCAGAATTCCTCTTGGTATGAGAGGTTCTCATACAAATTAAAAATGATAAAACCTTGACATTATTTAGTCATTATTTTAAAATCCAGTGAAAAATCAATTCATTTTTTTAGGAAAGGTACCAAAGCATGTCTCTCATTTACTTGGGAATCCATCCTAAGAACCTGTTCTAAGGGCAAGGAAATAGATTACTGGAATTCTATATATGGGATGATCAAGGAAAGTGTGCAAAACCAAGGTGTGCTAGGATGTGGGGAGAAGGTTTTGGATGGAATTACAAATGGTAGAGATAAAGCAGGAAGACAGGGTAAGATCTCCTTTATTCAATGTAAAATTATTTGTGTAAATCTATGTGAGAATTGTGAAAATTTGTCTTGTTTTACTTTGTTTTTCCATTCGTAATTGTTCAGTGACTTTTCAGAAAGGCAAACGGAGTAAAAAATTCCTTTATACTGCTACTAGAACTGGGAATTCAGTGCCACTTGAATTCCATTTCCCTTCAGTTTGAAAGTCCTGTTTCTTCTAAACCTCCTTCCGATGTATGTTTCATTATCAATTTTTGTTTCCCCTAGTAATGGTCATGATCCAGAAAAATTTTTCCCACACACTGGGTGATCGAAATGATCTTATTATTCAGAGAACTCTGGAAATGGCACCCTTGATGTGGACCCTTTCTTGATTGATTAGAATTGATTCTTTATTATCTTTCTCCTGCCTTGCTGATCATGTTTTCTTCATTCTACTCCTAAATTTGTTCATGATGGGGGTGAACAATTTGAATGTGTTTGTATTTAATCACTCTGCACTGTTTGTATATTTTCCATATTGACTGTGGCAATTGAAATAATCTGTTCACTTTTATAAACTTCTAAAAGATTGAGACACTTAAAAATTTATCTCACATGTGTGACAATTAGCAAGGCTAATTCTGCTAGTGAGCAAATAACTTTTGGAGATTCTGTTTATTTTTCAGAAATATGTTAGGGCCCTTGGGCATTGTTAAATGCCCTGAGGCAGTAGATTTTTATTTATTTCTCTATTAGTAATCCCTGATTTGGTAATTACTGTATTCAGAAAATTAATGCATCAGTGAATTAGAGAGTAATCAAATAACCCAAGTAAGTTAATGTTCCTTATCAGAGAACTTAGTGTACTTCTATGAAATACCTTACAAATTTATTGCATCAAATTCTATTTGCTATGAATTTGTCAAACACAAAGCTATTAGTTTAACTCACTTGTACTTAATGAATTTAAACTTCTATCAAATGCCCATCACTGAGGAATACAAGGAAGATTAATACATTAGTCCTGTTCTTAAGGAGTTTAGGGAATAGAGACATTCCCAAGTGATTACAGTTCCATCTTTCTAGATGCCATATATATGTGCTAATATTCAGCATTTGTCTTTCTCTGTCTGACTTACTTCATTCTGTATGATAGGTTCTAGGTTCATCCATCTCATCAGAACTGATTCAAATGCATATTGGGGTACAGGTGCCTATTTCAATATGCTTTCCTGAGGGCGTATGCCCAGTAGTGGAATTGCTGGGTCATATGATAGTTTTATTCCTAGTCATTTTATTTTTTTAATTTTTAATTGAAGGATAATTGCTTCACAGTACTGGTTTGATTTCTGCCATACATCAACATAAATTAGACATAGGTGTACATGTGTCTCCTCCCTCTTGAACCTCCCTCCCACCTCTCACCCTTTCCCACCCCTCCAAGTTGTTATGGAGCCCCAGTTTGTTCCTGAATCATACAGCAAATTTCCATTGGCTATCTACTTTACATAGCGTAGTGCGTATGTGTCCATGCTGCTCTCTCCATTCATCTCACCCTCTCCTTCCTCCCCTCACCCTTGTTTATAAGTCTTTTCTCTGTGTCTGCATCTCCAGTGCTGCCCTACAAATAGATTCATCAGCACCCTCTTTGTAGATCCCATTTATATGCATTAATAGATGATATTATTTTTATCTTTCTGACCTACTTCCCTCGTATAATAGGCTCTAGGTTCATCCACCTCATTAGAACTGACTCAAATATGTACCTTTTCACGGATGAGTAGTTTCCATTGTATATATGTACCATAGCTTTTTTATCCATTTATGTGTTGATGGACATCTAGGTTGCTTCCATGTCCTGGCTATCGTAAATAGTGCTGCAATAAATATTGGGGTACATGTGTCTTTTTCAGCTTTGGTTTCCTCAGGGTATATGTCTAGAAGAGGTATTGCTTGGTCAAATGGTGATTTTGTTCCTAGCTTTTTAAGGAATCTCCCTAGTGGCTGTATCAATTTATATTCCAATCAGCAATGCAAGGGAGTTCCCTAATCTCCACATCCTCTCTAGCAATTCTTGTTTGTGGATTTTTTTGATGGTGGCCATTCTCACTGGTATGAGGTGATGGCTCATTGTAGATTTGATTTGCCTTTCTCTCATAATGAGCAGTGTTGAGCATCTTTTCATGTGTTTGTTAGCCATTTGTACATTTTCTTTGAAAAAAGGTATGTTTAGTTTTTCTGCCCTTTTTTAGATTGGATAGTTTGTTTTCCTAGTATTGAAGCACGTGAGCAGCTTGTATATTTTGGAGTTAATCCTTTGCTAGCTGCTTCATTTGTTGTTATTTTCTCCCTGTCTGAGTGTTGTCTTTTCACCTTGCTTATAGTTTGCTTCATTGTGCAAAAGTTTGTAAGTGTAATTAGGTCCCATTTGTTTATTTTGCTTTTATTTCCATTATTCTAGGAGGTGGGTCAAGACGATCTTGCTGTCATTTATGTCAAAGAGTGTTCTGCCTAAATTTTCCTCTAAGAGTTTTATATTTTTGAGTCTTTAATCCATTTTGAGTTTATTTTTGTGTATGGTGTTAAGTGGTGTTCTAATTTCATTCTTTCGCATGTAGTTCTCAACTTTCCTAGTACCAATTATTGAAGATACTGTTTTTTCTCCATTGTATATTCTTGCCTCCTTCATCAGAGATAAGGTCCCCATAGGTGCATGGATTTATCTCCAGGATTTCTATCTTGTTCCATTGATCTATATTCCCTTTTTTGTGACAGTACCATACTGTCTTGATGACTGTCACTTTGTAGTATAGTCGGATATCAGGCAGATTGATTTCTCCAGCTCCAATCTTCTTTCTCAAGATTGCTTTGGCTATTTGTGGTGTTTTATGTTTTCAGGCAAATTATAAAATTATTTGTTCTAATTCTGTGAAAAATATTATTGATAGTTTGATAGGAACTGCGTATCAGTTCTTTGGCACTCGGTCTTCTTTATGGTCCAACTCTCACATCAGTACATGACTACTGGAAAAACCATATCTTTGACTATACAGACCTTTGTTGGCAAAGTGATGTCTGTGCTTTGTCTCTTTAGGTAGGCTTATTCCTAGGTGTTTTATTCTTTTTGCTGCAATGGTGAATGTGATTGTTTCCTTAATTCCTCCTGATATTTCATTGTTAGTGTATAGGAGTGCAAGCGATTTCTGTGTATTAACTTTCTATCCTTTGGCTTTGCTATTTTCATTGATTAGTGTTAGTAATTTTCCAGTGACATCTTTAGACTTCTCTTTGTAAAGAATCATGCCATCTGCAAACAGTGAGAGTTTTACTTCTTTTCCAATCTGGTTCCTTTTATTTCTTTTTCTTCTCTGATTGCTGTGGCTAAGACTGCCAAAACTACATTGAACAAGAGTGGCAAGAGTGGGCATCCGGGTCTTGTTCTTGATTTTAGAGGAAATGCTTTAAAATTTTCATCACAGAGAATAATATTTGCTGTGGATTTGTCATATGTGGCCTTTATTATGTTGAGGTAGGTTACTTCTGTTCCTGCTTTCTGGAGAGTTTTATTATAGATTGGTACTGAATTTTGTCAAAAGTTTTCTCTGCATCTACTGAGATAATCATAGGGTTTTTATCTTTCAGTTTGTTAATATGGTGTCTCAAATCGATTGATTTACATATACTGAAGAATCCTTACATCCCTGGGATAAGCCCACTTGGTAATGATTCATGATCTTTTTAATGTGCTGTTGAATTCTATTTGCTAGAATTTTGTTGAAAAATTTTGCATCTATGTTCATCAATGATATCGGCCCATAATTTTCTTTTCTTGTGGCATATTTGTCTGGTTTTGGCATTAGCATGCTACTGGTCTCATGAGTGAGTTTGGGAGTTTTCCTCCCTCTGCAATTTTCTGGAAGAGTCTGAGTAGGATAGGTGTTAGCTCTTTAAACTTCTGTTGGAATTCACCTTTGAAGGTCTCTGGGTCTTTGTTTACTGGAAGACTTTTTTATTATTATTATAGTTTTGATTTTTGTGTCTGTAATTGGCCTATTCATATTTTCTGTTTTGTCCTGGTTCAGTTTTGGAAGGCTATACTTTTCTAAGAATTTGCCGATTTTTTCCAGGTTGTCCATATCATTGGGATATAGTTGCTCATAGTAGGATCTTACGATCCTTTGTATTTCTGTGTTGTCTGTTATATAACTCCTCCTCCTTTTTTACTTCTAATTTTATTAATTTGAGTCTTCTCTCTTTTTTTCTTGATGAGTCTGGCTAACAATATGTCAGTTATGATCATTATGTAGTGTCTTTATTTGTTTCATAAATGTCTTTATTTTAAAGTCTATTTTATCTGATATGAGTTTTGCTACTCATGCTTTCTTTTGATTTCCATTTGCATGCTTTATCTTTTTCCAGCCCCTTACTCTCTGTCTGCTTGTCTCCTTAGGTCACAGGTGGGTCTCTTGTAAACAGCATACATAGGGGTCTTCTTTTTGTATCCATTCAGCCAATCTGTGTCTTTTGGTTGGAACATTTAGCCCATTTGCATTTAAGGTAATTATTGATAAGTATAATCCTGTTACCATTTACTTTATTGTTTTGGATTTGTTTTTATAGGCCTTTCTTTTTATGTTTCTTGTCTAGAGAAGTTTCTTTAGCATTTATTGAAAAAGTGGTTTGGTGGTTCTGAATTCTCTTAACTTTTGTTTGCCTTTAAAGCTTTTGATTTCTCCTTCAAATCTAAATGAGATCCCTGTTGAATAAAATAATCTTGGTTGTAGTTTTTTCTGCATTCATCACTTGACATATATCTTGCCATTCCTTTCTGGCCTGCACAGTTTCTGTTGAAGGTCAGCTGTTGGCTTTATAGGGGGTCCTCTTGTATGTTATTTATTGATTTTACCTTGCTGCTTTTAATATTTGTTCTTGTGTTCAGTTTTCATTAGTTTGATTAATAGGTGTCCTGGTGTTTCTCCTTGGATTTATCCCGTATGGGACTCTGGGCTTCCTGAACTTGGGTAGCTATTTCCTTTCCCATTTCAGGGAAACCTTCAATTATAATCTCTTCAAATATTTTCTCATGGCTTTTCCTTTTGTCTTCTTCTTCTAGGACACCTATGATTTGAATGTTGGGATGCTTAGTGTTGTTCCAGAGGTCTCTGAGGTGGTCCTTATTTCTTTTTATTCATTTTCTACCCTGCTTCAGGTATTCCCACCATTCTACCTTCCAGCTTACTTATCCATTCTTCTGTCTCAGTTACACTACTGTTGGTTCCCTCCAGTATATTTTTATGCTCAGTTATTTCATTGTTCATTGTTGATTATTTTGTAATTCTTCTAGTCCTTGTTAGACATTTCTTGCATCTTCTTGAACTTACCTCCAGTCTACTTATCTGTACCTCCATTGTGCTTTCAAGATTTTAAATCATCTTTTTATCATTATGTTAAATTCTTTTTCAGGTGGACTACCTATTTCTGCCTCACTTGTCTTGTAGCTTTGTACCATGTTCCTTCATCTGCTGTGTATTTATATCTTTTTGCTTGGTTTAATTTATTGAGTTCTGGGTCTCCTTTCTGCAGACTGGAAGGTTGTAGTTCCTCTTAATTGTGGAGTCTATCCCCCATGGGTAGGTTGGAACCAGTGTCTTGTGAAGGTTTCCTGGTTGGAGGGACTTGTGCCTGTGTTCTGGTGGATGGAGCTGGATCTTGTCTTTCTCGAGGGTAGTGCTGTGTCCAGTAGTATGTTTTGGGGTATCTATGGGTTCAGTATGGATTTGGGCAGACTACCTGTTGTTGTGCAGAGCTGCGCTCATGTTTTGCTGAAGGATTGGTATGGGGCATCCCGAACTGTAGCTTGCTGGCTCTTGGGTGGTGCTTGGCCTATGTTGAGTTGGAGGACTTTGGGTGGGCTCTTGTCTATTAATATTCCATGTGGTGAGGAGTTCTCTGAAGGTCCAAAGCCCTAGATTTAAGTCTCCTGCCTCTGGGATTCAGACCTGACTCCTTACAATAGCATCAAGACTTCTCAGGCCACACAGCACAGAAGACAAAGCCTCTAGATTAATGGTGAAATGGCTCTCAACAGTCAAGAACACCCAAAGAGATTCATAGACTCATTCCAAGGATGTTGGTTTGCCTTTCTGGATGCCTGGGGTCCTCTGCCTGTATTCCAAAGATGTTTTGTGTTAATTGTTACACAATTGATGCTCTGTCTCCTCACAGCCACTGCTCCATTAGGAGGCTTTGTCTGGCTGAAAGATTTCATATAAGGACTCTCATTTCAAAAGTACTCTGAAGCATAGTATTAGACATCCTCACAGCCCTCATGGTAATCCTCTTCTGGTTGGTTCTTTTTTTCCCTTGTTTTCCCGCCTAGATCTTCTTGTCCACTTCACTTCTCACCATTTTAGTTTACTCTTCTCTCTTTTCTTACCAAAACTTCTGTTTTGGATACTATGATCATGAAAGGGATTTAATTGAATTAAAAAGACTAGATATTTTGAAACATGGCTTATTTCTTATGCCAGTAATAATAAGAAGAATGAAATGTTACTAATTAAACTAAGCAACTCCATTGATTATTAGATGGATTTCAACTTAGAGATGTTAAAATGTGGGGTGAAAGTGTATCACACAAGAAAGAATATGATAGTTAAGACTTTCATTATGGCCAGTGGTCTCTATGTTATGGTCCTCTATATGAATGACAGCTCATCCTGTGTCTTTGTCCACCAAAACTTATGAACTTTCTTTAAACCGTCATTCGGAAATATAAAGTAGTACCTTAAAGGCATTTACTTTTGCATATGATTTCAGGAATTACCACTAAAACTCAAATGAAAAAAATGTAGCAGCTAGATATTTTAGAAAGTTACAGGAAGTTACGTGGAAAAAACATTGTCATCCCTGCTTGTGGGACAGGATTTTACTGAGAAATAATCTCTCTGTTACAAAAGAGAATAATAAAAATTATTTTAGGACATATTTTTGCCATTGTTCAATAATGCTTTATGTGAAAGTTTATTTATTCAGCAAATATTTTATTGAGTACTTCTATGTTCCAGGTGTGTTGTTAAGAAGCTAAGGATATATCAGGAAACAAAATAGACACAGGGTCTTCATCAAATTTATATTCTATGAATTGATGTATGGCTGTTAAGCAAATACAATTGTGTTTATGAAAGGCCAGAATTTTTATGTTAAAGTTTGTATGTTTGTGTGTCTGGGGTCAAAAGTATCAAATTTTTAACATATAAAAATTAACTCAGAGAGAAAAGGTAAACAACTGGAAGGTGGAGGCCAAAAGGAAAGCAAACATTGAGAAGGTCCAAGAAAAACAGATGAAGAAATAACAAAGATGTTTCAAGTAGATTGTAAATGAGGATTGCAGTTGTTAAAATTAAATTAAACAACCCCAAATACATATTTTGGGGGGCTCTAAAATCACTGCAGATGGTGACTGCAGCCATGAAATTAAAAGATGCTTACTCCTTGGAAGGAAAGTTATGACCAACCTAGACAGCATATTGAAAAGCAGAGACATTACTTTGCCAACAAAGGTCCATCTAGTCAAGGCTATGGTTTTTCCAGTGGTCATGTATGGATGTGAGAGTTGGCCTGTAAAGAAAGCCGAGTGTAGAAGAATTGATGCTTTTGAACTGTGGTGTTGGAGAAGACTCTTGAGAGTCCCTTGGACTGCAAGGAGTTCCAGCCAGTCCATCCTAAAGGAGATCAGTCCTGGGTGTAGCTTGGAAGGACTGATGCTAAAGCTGAAACTCCAATAGTTTGTCCACCTCATGCAAAGAATTGGCTCATTGGAAAAGATTCTGATGCTGGGAGGGATTGGGGGCAGGAGGAGAAGGGGACGACCGAGGATGAGATGGCTGGATGGCATCACTGACTCGATGGACGTGAATTTGAGTGAACTCCGGTAGTGGTGATGGATAGGGAGGCCTGGCGTGCTGTGATTCATGGGGTCACAAAGAGTCAGACACGACTGAGCAACTGAACTGACTGACTGAAATACGTTAAAATGTTGCAATTTGATAGAAATTGGGCATATTTCCAAAAAATGACTGTGAAGACATTTGACTTGAGTAAATTATTGAAAATCCAAGTCAGAGATTTCTGTAACCTTGATGCAAATCCATAATGTTACTTAAAATTTGACACAGAGTGAGTCATTTCTCTTTTTTACATATTCAACAAACACTAAAAGAAAACCCATCTTCTTCATCATGTTGTGCTAGGTATCAGATATGAAAAGAAAAATGAAAACAAAAACAAAAACACACCACCTTTGCCCTCATGGTACAACTATATATTAACCAAAAACACTCAAAAATGTGAAGTTTTGATACATTTAACAAGGCAGGGTAGAAAGTGTTAACATTTATTATAATAAGTGATCTAGATTTGAAGACCTGAGAAAGACCCTTGAGGAAAAAAAGTAGGAGATAAGAGTTATGAGTTGTTTAGTAGCAGGCAAAGGGATTAGCTCGTGTAAAGTCCTTGTGGTCAGAAGGATACAAAGTAGTACATGAACACAAAGAAAGTGTGTTTGATGAATCTTGGAAGGCAAGGAATTAATGGCACCCCACTCCAGTACTCTTGCCTGGAAAATCCCGTGGATGGAGGAGCCTGGTAGGCTGCAGTCCATGGGGTCGCTAAGAGTCAGACACAATTGAGCGACTTCACTTTCACTTTTCACTTTCCTGCATTGGAGAAGGAAATGGCAACCCACTCCAGTGTTCTTGCCTGGAGAATCCCAGGGACAGAGGAGCCTGGTGGGCTGCCGTCTATGGGGCCGCACAGAGTCGGACACGACTGAAGTGACTTAGCAGCAGCAGCAGTAGAGAATTTAGTCAAAGATACTAAATATTCCATTAAGGACCTTAAAAGCAAAGGGAAGTCATTGAAGATTTAAATATGAAAGTGGTATGATCTTTGAATTTTTAAAGAATATTGCATTGTTAAAGCAATAAATATAAAGAATGTGATACAAAAGGCAAGTGGTGACAATCGTAGTAAAAGGTAATGGTCTGGACTTAGATGGTGGAAGAGTTGAGAAAATAAGGGTGAGTCAAAAAATATTTCAAGAGAAAAGCTGGAAGATGGGGTGTGGATTTAATATTGAAATGGATGATAAAATGGAGACACGGTGTTCCCTACTGGGCTTGGTGACTTCAAGATGTCTTTGCAATACAAAAATGGAGATAGATATCAGAGAAGACAGGTAGATATCTGGATCTCGAGGTCATAGTAGAGGCAAGGGTTGAAGACGGATAGTGCTGAACAGAATAAAGAAAGCAAAAATAAAGGAAGACAGACTGAGGCTAAGACATGGGAAAAAGCTAATATTCATAACTGGCTAGAAAATGATGAGTCTGCAAAGAGTAGAAACCAGTGAGGATATTTTAAAAAGTGGTTATTGTAAGATCTGGAGAAAACTGGAAAACTGTAAGCTTGGGATCCCAAGTATGTGAAGACATCTGTTTTAGAGAAAGACTGAGTGACAAGTCTATTATATCATCAGAGAAAGAATAAAGGAGGTGAAATGAAACTTCTGACATGAAAGGTAGTGGTAAGTTGAGGAAAATTCCTATCAGATTGCTTTTCTTTTTCTAACCTCCAAGAATTAGGAGGTGAGTTTAACTGTAGAGGGAAGAGGTGGTGGGAGGAGGAATGATCAGATATTTGAGAATAGAGGTGGTTTGCAGTGGTCCTCTGGATATTTCTGGAGTTGCCCCAGGAACCAATAGGAACTGCCTTACATTGCTGATGGTACCTTCTGCCCTCACATATGTGATCTCTGCAGCTGTAATCAGCACTTTGGTGGATGCAAAGAGAAATGAGTTCATTTAAGACAGACAGTTCTCCATATGGGTGCAATGAGGCATCAGAAAAGCAAGGGATATGAGTAAGATGGCAGAAAACTTGATTAGTCTGATGAAAAGAAAGAGTTGATGGATTCAAAGAAAATAGAAAAATGACCGGACTAGACACCATGATGGTTCTAATCTATGTGATTTTTATGATTCTCTAACTTATTTTTTCATAACTTTTAGAGCTTTAATGTTTTATTTTTATTGTTTATGAGAAAAAAGTTATCATGTAATAATGAGGTAATATTTTATGAACATCATGGTAGAATGACTAAATCATAATTTTATATGTTAGCACCTAATTATCTTGGAATACTTAGCCTCTCTTAGGTCCTAAACACTTGATTTCTGCCTATCTATCTTATATACCTTATATATTTATTTATCTATTCATCTGTCATTTAAAGATAGTTACCCCAAAGAGATCATGAAAGTAATGCTTCACCTTGTAATAACTTACAATGAAAGAGAATGTAAGAAAAGAATATATATAACTCATTTTACTAACACAACATTATAAAATCAACCATATTTCATTAAAAAGTAAAAATAATGCTTCAGAGTTAAATTTCTAATATAATTTCTCATATTTTCTAAACATAGAAACAGAAAGGATTCCAGGAACACAAATTACTATTAAGTGCAACTGCACCTTTTTTTAATGTAGTTTTATTAGGGCCACCACTTGTTTCTCCCCGTTCATTTTTTCCCCTTCTTCCTTTCTACCTAATAGCTGAATGGTAAACCTGAAATTTCATGCTATGTTATGTTTAACCCGTGGCAAATTGTTACATTCTGAGCAGATGTTTTAATTAGAGGTTTTTAATGAATGGAAAAGACTCTGATGCTGGGAGGGATTGGGGGCAGGAGGAGAAGGGGATGACCGAGGATGAGATGGCTGGATGGCATCACTGACTCGATGGGCGTGAGTCTGAGTGAACTCCGGGAGTTGGTGATGGACAGGGAGGCCTGGCATGCTGTGATTCATGGGGTCGCAGAGAGTCGGACACGGCTGAGAGACTGAACTGAACTGACTGAATGAATGGCGAAGTCGTAGACAGATCAATGAACACTTACTTAGAAAATGGAAATATATATGTGATAATCAGTATACAAAACAAATACATTGATTGTACAGTATACAATACAAAAACATTGATTTTTGGTTTTCAGGCATCTNGGCTGAGAGACTGAACTGAACTGACTGAATGAATGGCGAAGTCGTAGACAGATCAATGAACACTTACTTAGAAAATGGAAATATATATGTGATAATCAGTATACAAAACAAATACATTGATTGTACAGTATACAATACAAAAACATTGATTTTTGGTTTTCAGGCATCTTTAATGGCAAAGTACTTAGTTCTTTCTTTTTGAGAGGGGAGCTAGAGGGTGCACTGCTTTGAATAACAGAAGTTGCTGCAACAAACAGACTCAAAACACTTGATAACTCAGATACATTTATAGGAGCATATTATTCATTTAATAGTTCAAGATTGGAGGTCTTAGATTTGGGGTGGCTTTCCCTATATGGTTTCAGGGACCCAAGCTTTTTCTGCTTTGTTGCTCTGCCATCTTTTAGGGTCACATGTTTTCATTTTATTCTGCATCTGGAAAATAAGAGCATGAAGAGGACTTTTAAAGTTCATTTCTTTTAAAGCCTTGACTCAGAAATAACCTTTCTAGTCCATTCATGTCTGTTTGGCTAAAGCTCATTGATATGACTCACCCAGCTGGGTTCAGCTGGGAAGTATAAAAGTTTTGTCAGTAACATTATAATATCAGAACAAATGGAGGTGGAATTCAAAATTGGCATAAACTTAAAAAAGTAAAACACAGAAACACAAATTTCAGTTTGTGGAGAGCTGACTCGGTCTGCCTCTCCTAGGCCCTCACAGGTTATGAGTTCTGCTTTTAGAGAATATTGTTGGGAAATTCTAAGATTTACTGCTCTATAAGATAAACCAATTAATAAACACATTTGATTAATATACAAACTATATTTATAATTGTTGAAGTAGCACCGACACACAATCTTCCTGTTCAAAAAGCCTTCTGAGATAGAATTATCATTCCCCTTTACTAGAAATAAGAGCCTGAAAATGTTTTAGAAAAATTTTTACATTCTTCAAAATATCTATTTTAACAGTACCGTCAGTTCAGCTCAGTCACTCAGTCGTGTCCGACTCTTAGCAACCCCATGAATTGTATCACGCCAGGCCTCCCTATCCATCACCATCTCCCAAAGTTCACTCAAACTCAAGTCTATCAAGTCGGTGATGCCATCCAGCCATCTCATCCTCTGTTGTCCCCTTCTCCTCCTGCCCGCAATCCCTCCCAGCATCAAGGTCTTTTCCAATGAGTCAACTCTTTGCGTGAGGTGGCCAAATTACTGGAGTTTCATCTTTAGCATCGTTCCTTCCAGAAAACACCCAGGACTNAATGTATGGCAAAGTGAGTACAGTATTGTAAAGCAAAACAAACTAAAAAATAAAAATTAAAAAAAAAATCTTATATTGATACAAAGCATTTATTTAGTTTCAATGATTTTACTACCTAGACAGAACTTAAAACAGCATTTGAGGAAGTCTAGTATCGTTTAGTACAGTTGTCTGAAAAGAATAACATCCTTTTCAAAGGGAATAACCTTAAAAATACAGAACCTTACATCACTCCTTAATGCTTACTTTGCAGAATTTATGCTCTCTCTAAGACAGACTTAATATTATGCAAAAGAGTAATGTTTCCAGAACTACCTGAAAGTAAGCATATAAGATAAATCCAGAAGGCAGAGTTTAAGTTATGCATAGACATAAATCCACTCTTTTTTAAAGGTCCTTTTTTCATATAGGTCATTACAAAATATTGCACAGAGTTACCTGTGCTATATAATAGCTCCTTATTAGTTATGTATTATTTATAGCAGTGGGCTTCCCAGGTGCCGCTAGTGGCAAAGAACTTGCCTGCCAATGCAGGAGACATAAGACATATGGGTTTGATCCCCTGGCCAAGAGCATGGGAACCCACTCCATTATTCTTTCGGAGAGAATCCCATGGACAGATGGAGCCTGGCAGGCTACAGTCCATAGCGTCACAAAGAGTCAGACACAACTGAAGACTTAGCACGTATGCACACATATATAGTAGTATGTGTATGTCAATCCCAATCTCCCAATTTATCCCTCCCTAAGAAACAATCTTAGGGACTTCCCTGGTGGTTCAGTGGTTAATTAAGGTGGTCCCCTTCCATTGCAGGGGGCATGGGCTTGATGCTTGATTGAGGAACTGGGATTCCACATGCCATGTGGGGTGGCCCCCCCAATTGGAATAATTTATATAAAACATCATTATTTTAAAAAGGAAAGAATCTCAGCAAAGGACAGTTAAGGTACTGGTCCATTTAAACAAATATTCAAATTTAAACATATTTCTCAAATGGAAGAGGTACAAGGGAAGCAAAGAAGAGTGTAAACAGGTTTTGAGCAAATATTAATGTAAAGAAAATCCTCGTGTCCTCAAAGACATTTGTTGTCTGATGAATAGATATTTGTAAAAATATATACACATTCCTAAATTTTTCAACCTGTTTGTACAGTGGCAAGCAAAATCCAGTACCACAGTTCAGGAAAGTATAAATGTGTGTGTGTATGGATTCACTATATACTATTCATATATATATATGCATTCAGTATGATATTGATAATCTAGGGCCTGATTCTTCCCAGTCATGCAGATCCTTGGATATTTAGAAAATAGCCCGCACGACTATCTTTCTATAACACTTCTTTGCGACTTTATGGGATATTTGATTACCATCTTAGGAACTGTCCACAGAGGACAGAGGAAAGAAAAGATAGCTGAAGGTCGTACTGCAAACGTTAGAGCCTCTGATGGATGAAACTAGCCTGTCATTTGACACAGAGGCTGTAACACAGGGAAACTGAACGAAAGCTTCTGTGCGGAGGTGTGATATGTTCTTTCTGACTGAATTTTGCATAAAGGTCAACATCCTTTGTTTATAATTTTTTTCACAAGCATCCAAACCCCTGAGACTATCAGCTTTATCCTACTTATTTTCCTTTTCCTCTCTCACTTTTATTGAAGGATTTAATGAAACTTTCTGTCTGTCTTGAGAATGTTTATAATAATTTGAACACTGACTTTCTCCCTGGGTTAAAAATGGTACTCAAAATAATGCATCTTAAAATGATAATAAATAGCAATACTACTTGAAAAGAAATTTAAGGCAACTGCAAAGAGTTGATAGATTTATAAGATAAGAATGCTTGTTATAATATCATTAAAATATTACTTAGTCATAACAAAATATTAGGAACATATGAAAAATATGACACTTGAACAAAAGTAAANTAAAATGATAATAAATAGCAATACTACTTGAAAAGAAATTTAAGGCAACTGCAAAGAGTTGATAGATTTATAAGATAAGAATGCTTGTTATAATATCATTAAAATATTACTTAGTCATAACAAAATATTAGGAACATATGAAAAATATGACACTTGAACAAAAGTAAAAGTGATAGTTTTTACTTCTTAGATGTCTACGGAATAGTTTATTTCCTTTTTTTTTCAGTGATATAGAATAAGAAAAATTATACAACTACACTTCTTCTTTTTGAGAAAATGCTGTTTCTTAGGGCTGTTAGAATTACGGTTGACCCTAGAACAACGCTGGAGTTAAGCATGAGCCCCACAGCCTTGGAATCCTGAATGTAATTTTACAGTCTGTTCTCAACACCCATACTTCAGCATCCACAGACCCTGTGGTATTGTAGAATGTATTTAGTGAAAATAAACTCCATATAAGTGGACCTATGCAATTCAAGACCATATTATTCAAAGATCCACTGTAGTTAATCTGATTGTCGATAGTGGAATTATTGTGTAGTCATCATTTTGGTATATCTTAATCTCATCTGCGGTTGTGGATCTTCATGCTCCAAAACAGTCTCAATATTTCTGAGCATGCTAGGAATATCTAAAATGGGCTTATAATACATGCAATACGTACTTCATGGTGTATTTTGCCATTATGTCTTTTCAGTTCCTTCTGGTAACTGCCTTGTCTTCCCAGGCACCATCCTCAGTGCAGTGGAACCTAGGACCTTAGAAATCTCTTACAAAATGGGGAAGAAACTTTTACGCATTTCTATCGTTACCCTCTATTTTTGAGTATCACTAAAAGTGTTTTATGGCATACACAGCTTTTAGTGAAATAGCTTTTTCAGATTTTAATAAAACGTCTGACCTGTTTCTGCCCCAACTCCAAACTTAGCTGAGTTCCTTATGGAGCTCTATTTGAACGTATCTGAGTGACGGGGAATGGATTATACTCTCAATGGCTCCTCTTCATTGTTGACAAATGTTTAATTACTGGATTGAACTCGTTGTGTCTAGATACCTCTTTCTCTAATGGAAGTTCTTTCCTATGAGGCTCTTTAGTGCCTCAGGCATGATGTACCTCAACTTCTCACCACGTCTGATGGATCTCAGATTTGGGGGTCCTCTCCTGCGTATATTGTTTTGGAGTCAAGTGGCTCCTTAGATTTTTCTGCTTTAGTCATGTGTTTTGTATTTGGTGTAAATAGCTAAAGTAATTAGTGGACAGACCACCTGAAATAATGTTTTCTTGAGTGGTCCAGAATTTGACCTTCCTGAAATTGACATGATTGCCATCACGAGCAGAAAATGAGCAACTCAACGTTTCAGATGTGCTTTACTGGTGGAAGCACACAATGACTCTTGAATATTTGGGGTTCAATCATTTGGTAAATTTTTCAATGTCAGTAGCTTATTTAGAAAAGTTACAGGCATGTAGATATAATTATAAAGTTGAAAAATGATTTTGAAAACGGAATCAGTTTGAAAAGTGTGTTAGTCACTAAATTTTGTCCAGCTCTTTTGTGACCCCATGGCCTGTAGCTTGCCAAGCTTCTCTGTCCATGAAATTCTCCAGGCAAGAATACTAGAGTGAGTTGCCCTTTTCTTCTCCTGGAGATCTTCCTGACCCAGGGACTGAAGTCAGGTGTCCTGCATTGCAGGCCGATTCTTTACCATCTGAGCCACCAGGGAAGAAGGAGGAGATAACCTCTTAGTCATAGGATCAAATGATCCAAATGCATTATTACCTGTTCTCATGAATGCCCCCAAGATCCTTAAAATAAACCTGCCATCTTTAAATAGTACTTCTATGGTACTTCATCATCATTCTATTTATACCCTATTAAAAACAGCTTACTGGGAAATGGACATATTGATAATATTTTAACAGCAAATTCATATCTTTTCCAGAATGTTTTTTATACAATGGAAAACCACTCATTTGGGGTATTAGGGGCTAATTGATGTGAACAGGATTATTTTCCCATAATCCACCGAAGCACATGGAAGTGGTGATCAATATGCTTTCTCCACATAAAACCGATGCCGTTCATGACACATTGCAGTTGGGGACTGAATGTTTATAAGAGAAGCAATATAACATATTGAGAAGAACATGGGATTTGGAGTCGTGGTTCAATATACCTACTCTGAGATCTTGGACACATCTTGATATTTCATTAGTAAATAGAACATGTTAGGAACATTTATGTCATTGGGTTTAATCAAGAGAAAAAGAAGAGATATTTTAAGTCTTGATTTTTTTAAAAAATTAATTGTTTTCTGTTACATTGAGGATGGAATCATCCTCATGGTTCACTCTTTAAGTTGCATTTGACTCTTTGCAACCCCGTGGACTGTAACAAGCCAGGCTCCTTTCTCCTTTACTATCTCCCAGAGTCTGCTCAAATTCATGTACATTGAGTCCGTGAGTGAGCTTCCTTCATAGCTCAGCTGGTAAAGAATCCACTTGCAATGCAGGAGACCTGGGTTCAATCCTTGGGTTGGGAAGATCCCCTGAAGAGAAAGGCTACCCACTCTAGTATTCTGGCGTGGAGAATTTCATGTACTGTCAAGTCCATGGGGTCACAAAAAGTTGGACATGACTGAGCAACTTTCACTTTCCGCTGAGTCAGTGATGCTATCTAACCATCTCATACTCTGCCACCCCTTTCTCCTTTTTCCTCCAATTTTTTCCCAGCATCAGGGTGTTTTACAATTTGTCAGCTCTTCACATCAGGTAGCCAAAGTATTGGAGCTTCAGCATCAATCCTTCCAATGAATATTCAGGACTGATTTCCTTTAGGATTGACTTGTTTGATCTCCTTGATGTCCAAGGGACCCTTCAGAGTCTTCTCCATCTTCTCCACAATTCAAAAGCATCAGTTCTTCAGTGCTCAGCCTTCTTTATAGTCCAACTCTCGCATCTGTATATGACTACTGGAAAAATTGTAGCTTTGACTATACGGACCTTTGTCAGCAAAGTGATGTCTCTGCTTTTTAATACACTGTCTAGGTTTGTCATAGCTTTCCTTCCAAGGAGCAAACATCTTTTAATTTCATGGCTGCAGTCACCATATGCAGTGATTTTGGAGCCCAAGAAAATAAAGTCTGTCACTGTTTCCATTTTTTCGCCATCTGTTTGCATGAAGTGATGGGACTGTTTGCCATGATCTTAGTTTTTTTTAATGTTGGGTTTTAACATTAAAACCTTCATCCTCATCAATAGGCTCTTAAGTTCTTCTTCACATTCTGCAACTTTCTCCTCTTCGTTTACTGAGAATATAGGGTTTGATTTCCATATGTGCATGTATGTAGAGAAATCCCATATTAGTCATTTTATAGAATAATATATGCATATGAATATGTTTTCAAAAACAGACTTTTACATCATGGTTTTATCAGTATTCTTGGAGAGTTTTAGTAGAGTTTCGGAAGATGAGACGTAAAGAGGGGAGATATATTTAAATACTTTAAATCCTTGCATCTCAGCGGCCCTAAGGCTTATTTCCTTTGATCAATGAGTTTGATTTCAAGCCATTTGGACTAGATAAGTGTACTTTTTTTTTCCCCCTGTGAGTATAAGTTCCTTTTTTAGTTTTTATTTTACTTTATTTTACTTTACAATATTGTATTGGTTTTGCCATATATCAACATGAATCCACCACAGGTGTACACGTGTTCCCAATCCTGAACCCCCCTCCCAAGTCAATGATGCTTTGGTTAAAAAGAAAGAGTACATTCACCTTTCTGTAGGCAGTGGTGATAGTTCCATAATGAAACATGGTGGGACAAAGGGAAATGGAAAAGATATAATTCCCATAATAATTTGTGTTTTATCAAGATGCAACCCAAGCATTTTTAACCATGCCAACAATTTTTATTATTATTTCTAGATGGGGCACACTAAGAGGAGCACAGGGGCAGAAGGAAAAATTCTGGGTATGTAACACTTTACAATTGAATTCCTACTGTGAAGTGAGTATCTTAGAATCATCTGTGTCACTACTCTCTGTTTTATATTCTTTAGCCAGATCCTAAATCACTACACTATTGATTGTAATATTGGTATTTCCTCCAGGACAAAATGCATTCTAATCATTTATGTTATAGTAATAGTTTTCAACTTTTCATATTTCAAATTGCAACTATGAATCAGAATTTTTTTCAAAATGAAATCAACAGAAAAACTTATCTGTTATCATCTATATAAACTTAAAAAATTGATCAGTGTTCTCTCTTATATGTCAGTCAACGTTGTATTCTTACCTTATTTTTGTTATGGATGATGGTTTGTGATGTTAATATTGAATATACATATAGAGTTTTATTTTTTGTTTTCACCAACTTATAACACATATGTTTCTATACTGAGAAAAAACAATCATTAGCCTAAAATTATAGAAAGTTATATGTAAGAAACAGTTTGAAGAAGATTGGAATTTTTACCTGATTGACTACAATAAACTTTGATGAATTATTCTAGGTCTTTATAACATATACCCTTTATGTGTGTGTGTGCCAAGTTGCTTCAGTCATGTCAGACTCTTTGTGACCCTATGGACTGTAGCCCACCATGCTCCTTGGTCCATGGGATTTTCCAGGCAAGAATACTGGAGTGGGTTCCCATGCCCTCCTCCAAAGGATCTTTCTGACCCTGGGATAGAATCCGTGTCTCCTGCAGTTCTTGCATTGCACGTGGATTCTTTATTGAGGCACTAGGGAAACTCCATATGCCCTTTATTCTGTCAGAAATAAAGTTTAAGTAATGCTGTTTATCATCAGTTCAGTTCAGTCACTCAGTCATGTCTGACATTTTGCGACCCCATGAACTACAGCATGGCAGGCTTCCCTGTCCATCACCAACTCCCAGAGCTTACTCAAACCCAAGTCCATTAGATCGGTGATGCCATCCAACCATCTGATCCTCTGTTGTCCCCTTCTCCTCCTGCCTTCACTCTTTCCCAGCATCAGGGTCTTTTCCAATGAGTCAGTTCTTTGCATCAGGTGGCCAAAGTTTTGAAGTTTCAGCTTTAGCATCAGTCCTTCCAATGAATACTCAGGACTGATTTCCTTTGGGATGGACTGGTTGGATTTCCTTGCAGTCCAAGGGACTCTCAAGAGTCTTCTCCAACACTACAGTTCAAAAGCATCAATTCTTTGATGCTCAGCTTTCTTTACAGTCCAACTCTCACATCCACAGATGACTACTGTATGCTGCTGCTGCTGCTATTGCTGCTGCTAAGTCACTTCAGTTGTGTCCGACTCTATGCAACCCCATAGATGGCAGCCCACCAGACTCCCCTGTCCCTGGGATTCTCCAGGCAAGAACACTGGAGTGGTTGCTATTTTCTTCCCCAATGCATGAAAGTGAAAAGTGAAAGTGAAGTAGCTCAGTTGTGTCCAACTCCCAGCAACCCCATGGTTGCAGCCTACCAGGCTCTTCTGTCCATGGGATTTTCCAGGCAAGAGTACTGGACTATGTCTATTTATCATAGAATTTTAATTTGAATGTATGCATTAGAAGGCATATTATAACTTACAAAATATTAAATATTAGGGCTTGTGCTCACTCGAGTGACTCTTGTTAATTAGATTTTTCCAAAAGTCACTCACAAAAAATCAATCACCCAAGTGTGTGGTCACCACCTGCATTTGTCTTGTTGATATATAGAGGTATTATACTATTAAATGTGGGCTTCCCAGGTGGTTCAGTGGTAAAGAATCTGCCTGCAATGCAGGACACATGGATTAGATCCCTGTGTTGGGAAGATCCCCTTGTGGAGGGCATAGCAACCTACTCTAGTATTCTTGGCTGAACAATGCCATGGACAGAGGTGCCTGATGGGTTACAAAGAGTCATACATGATTTAGCAGCTTAGCAGGCACATACACATGACCTTGAGTAGAATGATGCTTTTTTGTATTTAAACTTAGCTTTCTCAAATATCATCTTCCTTATAAAATACAGCTTGAAGTAGTCAATAATTAACATTCGTGTTCAACAGTTAATATTTATAATATTTGAAAGATAATATATTATTTGAGCCTCCTGGAATATTTCTGAATGCTGGGATATTATGAGTAGTTATGGGAAGGGGAAGACAGAGTGTCTAAAGTGCTGTCAAAAGTGGAGAAGAACAAGCCTGAAGAGAGCCCAAAACATGCACATGGTAGACATAGCCGTTGAAATATTTGCAACCAGGCACACACACGCATGCACGCATGAGTGCGCACACACACAACTAAGTTTAACCAAACTTTTCTGTAACCCTGACCCTCAATTTACTAAATTGAGGGGTTCCATTCTTCACCATATCACTCTTGAAGAAGAAAAGATTAACCTTCTTTAGGAAATAATCTCGCTGTCAATATCTACGCAGTTAGCCCTCCATATCTGCCAGTTCTGCATCTACAGATTCAACAAGACATATTTTAAAAATTCTACAAAGTTTTGAAAAGCAAAACTTGAATTTGCTGTACACTGACAACTATTTATATAGTATTTATATTGTATTTTCAACTTTTTACGTAACATTTACATTGCATTAGGTATTATAAGTAACCTAGAGATGGTTTAAAGTATATGAGAGTATGCATGCAGGTTATACACAAATATTATGCCATTTTATATAAAAGACTTGTCCAAAAAACCCCACAATGTGAGAGTTGTGAGTTAAGTTTTATTTCAGGCAAAATAAAGACCATAGCCCAGGAGATAGCCTCTCAGATAGCTCTGAGAGACTGCTTGTAAGAGATGAGGAGGAGGTCTATATATATATATGGTTTGGGTGAAGGGAGAGTACATGCAGTCAAATACACATTTTTGCAGAAAGTTGCTGCTAGTTTTGTGGAGGTTACAGCTAGTCACAAGGAGCAGATGTCGCCATTAAAGATTTTAGTGCTTTCTTAGATATGAGAAGATGCAGGAATTTAAGCTCATAAAATCTCCTGAAAATATTTAATTATCTAAAGCCTGTTCTGCCAGTTTTCCAGAACACAGGGTGCCTCATTCCTGATCTCATCCCTCAACTCTTTTCAGGTATGTTCAAGCTCAGAGACTGCAGTGGCTAGTGACGTCATTCTTTCAGAGGCAGGTGTGCTAGGCGTAGTTGCTCAGTCATGCCTGACTCTTTGTGACCCCTTGGCCTGTAGCCCACCAGGCTCCTCAGTCCATGATATTCTCCAGGCAAGCATACTGGAGTGGGTTGCCATGCTGGAAAGTGTCAATTTTTAGTTGGCAGACTTGAGCAACTATGGATTTTGGTACAGAGGAGAGGGGTTCTGTGGAACCAATCCCCTACAGACATCAAGGGACGACTCCAATTATTATGGCCAAGCATATAGCATAGATTCAAATATTTTGAGACACACGAAGCAGAAAACGTGACAATAACCAAGGGAAAAGTCTATCAATAGAAGCAATAGATGTAATAACCCTTGTAAAAAAATATGAATGAAAAGATGGAGAATTTCATCCAATGGTTTCAGTATACAAAAAAAAAAAAAGTTTTTGTAGGTATGAATGCAATGTCTGAAATTAAGAACTCAATGTTTGGGTTAAATAGCATACAAAATTAGATATCTTAAATAAATGCAATAAAATATACCCAGGTTGCAGTATACAGAGGAAAATATAATGGAAAATCCAAAACACTAGTAAGAGATGGGTGGGACACATTCAGACTTTTGTTTGTTTTTATTGGAGTATAGTTGCTTTACAACGTTGGGTTAGTTTCTGCTCTACAATTAAGTGAATCAGCCATGTGTACACATATATCCCCACCCCCTTAGACCTCCTTCTCATCCCCCCATCCCACCCCTCTAGGTCATCACAAAGCACAGATCCGAGCTCCTTGCACTCTACAGCAGCTCCCCACCATTTCACATGTGGTAGTGTACGTATGGAAATCCGTCTCCCAGTTTATCCCATCCCACTCCCGCCTCATGGTCACCTGTCTGCTCTCTGCATCTCTGTTCTCACCCTGCAAATAGGTTCCTCTGCACCAGTTTCCTAGATTCCACATATATGTGTTAATATATGATATTTGCTTTTCTCTTCCTGACTTAATTCACTATATATATAATGATATTCTCAGAAGGATAAGAGAGAGAGGATGAGGCAGTATCAAAATCTGAAGAACTGATGGTCAAAAGTTTTCCAAAACTGAGAGACATCAACCTAAGTTCAGGAAGCTCAATAAACTCCAAGTAAGCAAAACTAGAAGTTTATTAATATATCCATTGACAACTTTCTTCAAAGAAGGCAAATAGGAAACACTTTCATTCAAACAAAAGCTAAAATAACATACCATAAAAAATATAAGAAGCAAAAGTCATTTTAAACAAAGAGAAAAACAAATCTACAATTTGGTTGCCTATTCCAGCACGTCTCACTTATAATTTCATACAGAAAACAGCTAAAAGATAAGTAAAGATATAGAAGATTTTTTTTTAAAGCTATTAGCTAGCTTAAAATTCATACAACACCAAGCACAAATATTAATGGACAGTTTCTTGTGCATAAGGAATATTTCCCAAAGTTGATCCTATGCTGGTTATAGGGCAAGTTCAACAAATTGAAAAGATTTAAATTTTACAGAGTGTGCTAGAAAAACTTGTGTTAGTTAGCTAAAGCAGTACTGAATTTAGTAGGAAATGCATGTATTTGAAAAATAAAAGGTTAAAATCAATATATACATTAAAACAGGAAAAGCTGAAAATAGCAATTTAATAACCCAGGTCTCCTGCATTGCAGGCAGACACTTTAACCTCTGAGCCACCAGGGAAGCCTTAATAATCTGGATAAAGAACTCAAACCTCAAAAACAAACAAACAAAATAGAAGGAAGGGAATAAAAAGGAAAAGGGCAGAAATCAGTGAAAAAAGTGGTCATACAATAGAGAATATCAAGAGAGCAAAAATTTGATTCTTTGATAAGATTAAATTCCTAGGAAAGCTTGTAAAGAAACCAAGAGAGAGAAAAAAAATTACCACAGAAATAAGAAAAGAAGGCTGTCTTTAGTTCGATAGATATAGTTGTTGTTGTTCAGACATTAACCTATGTCTAACTCTGCAACCCCATAGACTGTAGCATGCCAGGCCTCCCTGTTCCTATCTCCCAGAGTTTGCTCAAGGTCATGTCCACTGGGTCAGTGATATTATCCAACCATCTCACCCTCTGTTGCCCTCCTCTTCTTTTCTCTTCAATCTTTCCCAGCATCAGGGTCTTTTCCAGTGAGTCAGCTCTTCATATCAGGTGGCCAAAGTACTGGGGCTTCAGCTTCAGCATCAGTCCTTCCAATGAATATGCAGGATTGATTTCTTTTAGGATTGACTGGTTTGATCTCCTTGCAGTCCATGGGACTTTCAAAGGTCTTCTCCAGCACCATAATTCAAAAGCATCAATTCTTTGGTACTCAGCCTCCTTTATGGTCTAATTCTCACAACTGTACATGACTACTGGAAAGACCAAAGCTTGGACTATATGGACCTTTGTCAGCAAAGTGATGCCTTTGCTTTTTAATGCACTGTCTAGGTTTGTCATAGCTTTCCTTCCAGGAAGCAAGCATCTTTTAATTTCACAGCTGCAGTCACCATCCGCAGTGATTTTGGAGCCCAATAAGAGACAATCTGTCACTGCTTCCACTTTTTCCCTTTCTGTTTGCCATTAAGTGATGGGACTGAACACCATGATCTTAATTTAAGCCAGCTTTTTCACTTTCCTCTTTCATGATTATTGAGGCTCTAAGATGCTATGCAAACATCATGCCACTATATTTGAAAATATAGATGAAATGGATAAATTCATTGGAAAACAAAGCATCAAAACTAATACATGGTGAGAATAGAAAATCTAGCTATAATACAGTTTGAAAAGCTGACTGTATGAAAAAGAAACTCTTACCGAAAGCTCCAGTCTCTAATCACTTCACTGGTAAATTCTTCCAAACATTTAAAGAACAAATAAAATCAATTTTACATCAGTATACCTTAGGAAAATAGAGAAGAAACATTTCCTGACTCATTTTACAAATCAGCATAACGCCAATACCAAAACTCTACAGAGACAACTCAAGAAAGGAAAGCTACAGGTCAGTATCTCTTATGAACACAAAATTCTAAACAAAACATCACAGTTGTAAAATGTAAAAAGGGCAAAAAAATATTATAATCAAATGAGGTTTATAGCAAGAGTGTGAAGTTGGTTTTAAATGTAAAATCAATAAATACAGTTCATCACATTGCCAGACTAAAGTTGGAAAAAAATGCTTATCTTAATTGGTGTGTGTGTGAGTTACTCAGTCCAACTCTTTCCAACCCTATGGACTGTAGCCCGTCAGGCTCTTTGGTCCATGGAGTTTTCCCCCAAGCAAGAATATTGGACTGGGTTGCCATTTCTTTCTCCAGGGGGTCTTTGCAATCTAGGGACTGAACCCAGATCTTCTTCATTGCAGGCAGATTCTTTACTGTTTGGGCCACCAGGGAAGCCTCATGTTAATTGGTGCTGAAATGTAATAATAATAGCTTTTTGCCACTTTGCCCCCTCATAGATACTCTCATACATCCTTTCCAAATGATAGCTACAAGATCATTAGAGCAACAGTTTCTGATTTCTAGACTCTCTTTCAAAGGGCTCACATGATTAGCTTAGGCAGAATAATCTCCCTTTTAATTAACTCACAGCCAATTGATTGGGGATTTGATCACATCTTCAAAACTTACTTAACTTTGTCAGACAACATGATCTAATCAAAGGTGTGACATCCTATTAAATCAGGTCCTTTCCACAATCAATTGAGATTATATGGGGCAACCACACCAGGGAGCAGGAATGTGGGGGTTATTATAGAATTCTGCTGACCTCAAATGTCATTTATGATCTAAAAACCTCAGCAAATTAGGAAAAGAACCTACCTTCCTTAACCTTATAAAGTCTACTCTCAAAAACCCAGTAGCTAACATCATAATTAATGATCAAATGCTGAACATTTTTCCCTTATCACTGAAAAGTAAAACATTTACTGTCATTTTTGTTAACATTTTATTGAAAGTTCCATCTAGTATAGTAAAACAAAAAAATAAATAAAGGCAGAGTTGTGGAAAGAAATACAACTTATTTGCAGATGACATGGTTATGTGTATAGAAAATTAAAAAATACATATAGAAATAAACTGTTAGAAATAGCATTATTTAGCAAGCTTTCTTGATATTCAGTTCAGTTCAGTTGCTCAGTCGTGTCTGACTCAGTGCGATCCCATGAATCACAGCACGCCAGGCCTCCCTGTCCATCACCAACTCCTGGAGTCCACCTAAACTCATGTCCACTGAGTTGGTGATGCCATCCAGCCATCTCATCCCTCTCTNTGAAAGGCAAAGGGGAAACAGAAAGATATATCCAACTGAATGCAGAGTCCCAGAGGAAACCAAGGAGAAATAAGAAAGCTTTCTTAAGTGAAAAATGCAAAGAAATAGAGGAATACAATAGAATGGGAAAGATTAGAGATCTCTTTAAGAAAATTGGAGATTCCAAGGGGACATTTCATGCCAAAAAAGGCACAATTAAAGGACAGAAATGGCAAGGACCTAACAGAAACAGAAGAGGTTAAGAAAAGGTGACAAGACTACACAGAAGAACTGTACAAAAAAGCTCTTAATGACCAGATAACCACCATGGTGTGGTCACTCACCTAGATCCAGACATCCTGGAGTGTGAAGTCAAGAGGGCCTTAGGAAACATTACAATGAACAAAGCTAGTGGAGGTAGTGGAATTCCAGCTGAGCTATTTCAAATCCTAAAAGATGATGCTGTGAAAGTGCTGCACCAATTATGCCAGCAAATTTGGAAAACTCAGCAGTTGCCTTAGGACTGGAAAAGGTCAGTATTCATTCCAGTTCCAAAGAAAGGCAATGCCAAAGAATGGCCAAATTACCTTACAATTGCACTCACTTCACATGCAATCATGATTATGCTCAAAATCCTTCAAGTAGGCTTCAGCACTCTGTGAACTGAAAAATTCCAGATGTTCAAGCTGGATTTAGAAAAGGCAGAGAAACCAGAGATCAAATTGCCAGCATACATTGGATGATAGAAAAAGCAAGCATTTTCCAAAAAGCATCTACTTCTGATTTACTGACTATGCTGAAGCCTTTGGCTGTGTGGGTCACAACAAACTGGGATATTCTTAATGAGCTGGGAATACCAGACCACATTGTCTGTCTCCTGTGAATCCTGTATGCAGGACAAGAAGCAGTAGTTGGAACTGGTCATGGAATAACGGATTGCTTCCAAATTAGGAAAGGAGTGCATTAAGGCTGCATATTGTCAGTATATACTATATATATACATATACTGTTAATATATCTATATCCTGTATATAATGCTGCTGCTGCTGCTAAGTCGCTTCAGTCGTGTCCGACTCTATGCGACCCCATAGATGGCAGCTCACCAGGCTCCCCCATCCCTGGGATTCTCCAGGCAAGAACACTGGAGTGGGTTGCCATTTCCCTCTCCAATGCGTGAAAGTGAAAAGTGAAAGTGAAGTCACTGAGTCATGGCCAACTCTCAGCGACCCCATGGACTGCAGCCTACCAGGCTCTTCANTATACATATACTGTTAATATATCTATATCCTGTATATAATGCTGCTGCTGCTGCTAAGTCGCTTCAGTCGTGTCCGACTCTATGCGACCCCATAGATGGCAGCTCACCAGGCTCCCCCATCCCTGGGATTCTCCAGGCAAGAACACTGGAGTGGGTTGCCATTTCCCTCTCCAATGTGTGAAAGTGAAAAGTGAAAGTGAAGTCACTGAGTCATGGCCAACTCTCAGCGACCCCATGGACTGCAGCCTACCAGGCTCTTCCGTCCATGGGATTTTCCAGGCAAGAGTACTGGAGTGGGGTGCCATTGCCTTCTCTGCCTGTATATAATATATAACATAATTAATATATACTGATAACATTATACTTAATAACATATATATGACATAAATATATATTTACTGATGATATTTTATATATATATACACACACACATATATAGACATATATATATATATATATATATATACACACACACACACACTTAATGGTTTCAGGTTGAAATCTTTTCCTCTAAGTTGAGAAACAAGACAATGGTGCCCATTCTCACCACACCTGTTCAACATAGGTCTAGATGTCTGTTGTTTAAGTCTGTGTCTCCCTTTCTGCCTTTCATGTAGAATGGTCGTTACCATCTTTCTAAATTCCATATATATATATATCCATAATATATAGTATTTGTCTTTCTCTTTCTGACTTACTTCATTCTATATAATAGGCTCCAGGCTCATCCACCTCATTAGAACTGACTCAGATGTGTTCCTTTTTATACCTGAGTAATATTTCAATGTGTATATGAGGGCTTCCCTGATAGCTCAGTTGGTAAAGAATCTGCCTCCAATGCAGGACACCCCAGTTCAATTCCTGGGTCGGGAAGATCCACTGGAGAAGGAAAGGCCATGCACTCTAGTATTCTTGGGCTTCCCTTGTGGCTCAGTATATGTACCACAGCTTCCTTATCCATTCATCTGACGTTGGACATCTAGGTTGCTTCCATGTCCTAGCAATTATAAATTGTGCTGCAATGAACATTGGGGCACGTGTCTCTTTCAGTTCTGGTTTCCTCAGTGTACATGCCCAGTAGTGGGATTATTGGGTCATATGGGTTTTCTATTTCCAGATTTTAAGGAATCTCCACACTGTTCTGCATAGTGACTGTATCAGTTTGCATTCCCAACAGTGTGAGAGGGCTTTCTTTTCTCCACATCCTTTCCAGCGTTTATTCCATCGTTTTGATGATGGCTGTCTGACTAGTGTGAAGTGACACCTCACTGTGGTTTTGATTTGCATTTCTCTACTAATGAGTGATGTTGAGCATCTTTTCAAGTATTTATTAGCATCTGTATGTCTTCTTTGGAGAAATATCTGTTTACGTCTTTTGCCCACTTTTCGATTAGGTTGTTCAGCAGTTGTTTCATTTGCTATTATTTTCTCCCATTCTGAAGGCTGTCTTTTCACTTTGCTTATAGTTTCCTTCGTTGTCCAAAAGCTTTTAAGTTGAATTAGGTCCCATTTGTTTATTTTTGCTTTTATTTCCATTTCTGGAATTTAATCCCATTTTATTGGGATTTATGTCAGAGAGTGTTCTGCTTATGTTTCCCTCTAAAAGTTATGCATTTTCTAGTCTTACATTTAGTGTAATCTTTAATCCATTTTGTGTTTCTTTTTTTGTGTGTGTGTGTGTGTGTGTATGTTTCTTTTTATTTATGGAATTAGAAACTGTTCTAGTTTCATTCTTTGACACATAGTTGACCAGTCTTCCCAGCATCACCTATTGAAGAGACTGTATTTTCTCCATTCTATATTTTTTGCCTCTGTCAAAGATAAGCTATCCATTGGTGTGTGAATTTATTTCTGGACTTTCCATTTTGTTCCATTGACTTATATTGCNTTGTGTGTGTGTGTGTATTTCTTTTTGTTTATGGAATTAGAAACTGTTCTAGTTTCATTCTTTGACACATAGTTGACCAGTCTTCCCAGCATCACCTATTGAAGAGACTGTATTTTCTCCATTCTATATTTTTTGCCTCTGTCAAAGATAAGCTATCCATTGGTGTGTGAATTTATTTCTGGACTTTCCATTTTGTTCCATTGACTTATATTGCTTTTTTTGTGCCAGTACCAATCTGTCTTGATCTCTGTAATTTCGTGGTATAGTCTGAGCGAATAACATTGAAATGTACATTAGCATATGTAAACTAGATAACCAGTGCAAGTTTGATGCTTGAAACAGGGCACCCAAAGCTGGTGCTTTGGAACAAC
>SJYA01002772.1:206874-223051 GCA_006410615.1 Neotragus moschatus
TGGGGGGGACACACGTGCACCTGTGGCTGATCCATGCTGATGTGCAGCCAAAGCCATCACAATACTGTAAATCCTCTAATTAAAAAAAGTAAATTCATTTAAAAGAAACAAACATAGTACTGGAAGTCCTTTCCAGAGCCATCTGGCAAAAAAAGAAATAAAAGTCATCAGAGTTGGAAAGAAAGAAGTAAAATTATCTTTATTTGTAGATTACATGATTTTATATATAGGCACACTGTGTTTCATTGCACTTCACTTTATGGCTCTTTTCAATTTCTTTTCTTTTTTTTAACAAATTGAAGATTTATGGCAGTAGACTGTATTGAGCAGCCTGTAGGCACCATTTTTCCAGAAGCATTTACTCACTTTGTGTTTCTATGTTACATGTTGGTACTGCTTGCAATATTTTAAACCCTCTACCAGCAAAAATATTTCAACTTGCAAAATAATCACATGATGGTTAGCATTTTTTAGCAATAAAGTATTCATGAAGTATGCACATTATTTTTTGACATAATGCTACTGTACATTTAATAGACTACAGTATAGTGTAAACATAACTTTATATGCACTGGGAAACCAACAATTTCATGTGACTCACTTTATTGCAATATTCATTTTATAGCTGTGCTGGAAGTGAATCTGCAAAATCTCCAAGGTATACATGTTTGGAAAATCCTAAAGACTTCATCCTGAAGTTGTCAGATCAAATCAATTAATTCAGTAAAATTATAGGATAGAAAAACTAACATACAAAAATCAATAGTCGTTTTATATACTAGCAACAGATTATCAGAAAAAATGAGCAATCCCATGTACAATAGCATCAAAAAAAAAAAAGGTGAAAAACCTTTACTCTGAAAACTATAAGACATTGATGAAAGATGTTTATTTTACTTTTTAGTCACAAATAAGTGAAAGGGTATCCTGTGCTCTTAAATGAGAAGAATTAATATTATCAAAAATTTATACTGCCAAAAAAAACTATAGATTCAATGTAATCCCTATCAAGATTCCAATGGCATTTTTATAAATATAGAAAAACCATCCTAAAATTTATATGGAAACATAAAAGAGTAGACAAAACAATCCTTTGAAAAAACAAAGCAAGGAATACCATCTTACCCTATTTCAAGCTATACTATAAATTTATAGTAATCAAAAGAATATGATTCTGGCATAAAAACAGACAGATTAATGGAACAGAATTGAGAGCTCAGAAATAAAGGTGAAAGAGAAGTTTCTTTTAATCAGAAAGCCAGTAACTTGGGGAGAAGGTGAACTTGTGCCCCCCAAAAAACAAATCTGAAGATTCTACTCCATCAGAAAAATTTTAAAGGGAAGGGGAATGATTTCAGTTAATCACTTGGGTGGGGGTCAGGGTCATCACTGTCCCCGACTGCCTTCAGCCTTGTCAACTTCTTGCGTTCTTTCTTTAGTTGCTATCTTTTCACACAGTTCGTTCCTGAAATTACTGAAGGGAAAGCTGGGGAAGAGGTCTGGTCACCTGCTGGTTACTTAATCTTCATTTCTACTTCTTTGATTTATGGGAAGAACCAACGGGTTAGACACGGTAGTGTGCGATCAAAAGATTTGAAAAGTGTGCTTAGGTTGAGATGAGCAGAGCATGAGAACGCCCTGATTTAAGTTTAGTTAAAATATAGCTTCGCTAACATAGCAAAAGAAGGGGTTTCCTGCTGAGGACAGTTTTCTGCAAAGGGCTGCTTACATCCCTGTGTTTTTTCCCAGCCTTTTCATATGTACCCATCTCAGTTCATAGAGAGTCATGTAATCAAAATGTAAATTTGTCCACCTGTTTTCCTGCTGGAAGTAACACCAACTTGTACCATTTTCACCATTGTTTTCTCTGCATGGATTTCATTTCCTTCCCTTCTAGCCTCAGAAGCTACCAACTTGCTTTCGTTTTATGTTCAATGCCAACATTGTTGCTTTATTTCAAGGCTTCATGCTTTTATATTTATGTTTTTACTGTTTCCCTTTACCTGAATCTCTTTCTCCTTTTTTTTTTTCCTGGTCAATTGACTCCCAGGCTTTAATAAGCATTTTTGGTGGTATTTCCTCCATGACAACCTCCCTGAACCATTCACATGAATGAGATGCTTCTCTATGCACATATTCCTACCTTAGTACTTGCCTTATGTTGCTCATCTCTCATTAAACTGTAAGCTCCCTGAACACAGGATATTTTTTTATCGTGGACCAGTCACATAGCAGACCCACTGTAACTGCAGTTTTGTGTCATCTAATGTGGCACTTCAAACCCTTATGCATATGTTACCACCTTACTCTGTGAGATTCACCAATTCTGCTTATTGAACATGAGGATACATGCCTATGAATGTAATTAATGACTACCATAATTGTTTTGTTCTTATTTAGAAAATATGCAGGTTCTTAATAATCACAGTCTATAATAAGTCAAAGGCATATAAAGTGACCAGGAATCCCTTGTAACATTACAGACTGGATTAAAAATATCCAAACATGATACTCAGTATTTCTCTCTCTCTCTCTCTTTTTTTTTTTTGGTTTTTCTACAGATTGCTGCCAATTCCTGGGGAAAGTCCTGGGGAGAGAATGGCTATTTTAGAATTCTTCGAGGAGTAAATGAGTCTGACATTGAAAAGTTGATTATCGCAGCTTGGGGCCAGCTGACAAGTGCAGATGAACCATAGCATGTCATTAAATTTCCATCAGGCCAAGCATTCAAGTCACCCTTTAAATTGAAATTAAGCCATGTGAGGTTCTCTGTGACAGTGCAATCTTTGCCTTGTCACCTTGTTATCACAACCTGCTTGTTTTCTTGTTTCACCCCAGGCCCTAAGCTCCCATTTCCTTTATCTCACCAGTATGTAAAACTACTAACAGAGGATTGAAGAGGGACCAAATGCCTTTTAAATTCCTAGGAGTCTTCATTTCCCTCGCATGACAATGTTCTTTTTGACTTTGATCATTTGCAGACAGCGTGATGGCATTTGTTTTAAAAGTTCATAGCATTTGTTTGTGGAAATGATCTGGTCTCTCTCTTTGAGCAATGAGGATGTCAGACAACAAAAAGCACCGAAAACACCAGTTTGCCATTGCAATTTTTTTCCACCCAGTAATGCTTTCTTAATTCTGACATTGCTTATGATTTGCTAAAAAGCAGTGGAAATATATTGTTTCTCTCAGTAAGCTCACATTTTGGTTCTTTTCATTCATCTAAACTGAACTTGCAATCTAGCTCAAAAGGAGAGTCATAGGAAAGAACTACTCTTTACAATGTAATTGCTTATGATGTGGGGAAGATAGTAAGTATCAAAAAAACTTAGATGCTGATAATGGAAGTACTGTCTTAATATGTATGTACACACACTCCTATTTTGGGAAACCAGTGCACTTGATGTAAAGTCTATTAAAATAAGCTACAAAACTGTATTGGGCAAGATCACATATTCACCCCCCAAAACAGCTCAGGTGTCACAAATTTGCATCTAATTTCAGTTCTCAATATTCAGAGAAACAAAAATAGCCTCATCATCCTTGTTGGGAAAGGATGCAATGTTCTGATAATTCACTGCCATCTTAAATGACAAATTAATAAATGAAGAAGCAAAGCTGATCTGTCAGTGAGCCTGGCGGATTATAATGACAGTGGTGGGATACCCATGACCTTCACTTCTGGGCCCTCTATTGTCTGGATTTCCAGTGTAGACCTCTTTCATGTGGTTGCACCCAGCAATACCCTGGTTAAATGAGCCAAAAGTGCGGAAAATGTGAGAAAACAGAGTACAAAAATGTGAAGTGATCCTTCAGTGGTTGTTGTCTCCATTAATCTCTGCTCTGTTATCAGAAGAAGCATCTATTCACTTGGTTCTCCCCTAGAAACCATACAGGAGTCTCATTCACCTTGTTGTGGTTGGTTGATACATATATGTGTATGTACATATGTGTAGGTACACACATATGTGTGTGTGTGTGTACATATATGTGCTGCTGCTTAGTCGCTTCAGTCGTGTCCAACTCTGTGCGACCCCATAGATGGCAGCCCATCAGGCTCCCCCATCCCTGGGACTCTCCAGGCAAGAACACTGGAGTGGCCTGCCATTTCCTTCTCCGATGCGTGAAAGTGAAAAGTGAAAGTGAAGTTGCTCAGTTGTGTCCGACTCTTAGCGACTCCATGGACTGCAGCCCAGCAGGCTCCCCTGTCCATGGGATTTTCCAGGCAAGAGTACTGGAGTGGGGTGCCATTGCCTTCTCCATATATATATATAATGTAATATATAATATTACTCAGCCAAAAAAAAAAAACAATGCCATTTGCAGTAACATGTATTTAGAGATTATCATCTTAAGTGAAATAAATCAAATGGAGAAAGACAAATGCCATATGATATCATTTCTGTGTCAAATCTAAAAAAAATTATTTAAATGAACTCATTTACAAAACAGAAACAGACATAGAGACATAGAAGACAAATTTATGGTTACCAAAGCATGAAGCTGAGGAAGGGATAAATTAGGAGGTTGGGATTAACAGATACATACTGCTGTATATAAAACAGATAAATAACAAGGGCCTAATGTATAGCACACTGAAGTATATTCAATATCTTGTAATAAACTATAATAATCAAAATTTTCTCATTCTTTTAACTTTAAAGAGCATATTTGGTTCTATTTATTATCTGAAGTCCCCAAGTTAGCCTTCAGAAAATAGTGATTGGCATCTTCCTTTGCCCACTAAGCAGTAAGTAGCTGTTTGTGGAACAGATTTGACTGCTGACTAGAAGAGTCCTCCTACGCTGGGATTTTTCTTGGCCTGTTGGTGTGCCCTACTCACCTTGGCCTGGACTGAGCAATGAGAAGGACCACTCATTTGGTCCATGTGACTTCAGCATCCCAGTCTCTGTTCACACATATGAGGTCTCATTATTTTGTGTTTAGAGTGTAGTAGGGAAGAATCGTCCTATGATCACATAACAGCCAGGACAGTAAGTCTCAGAGTGGGTGACACTGAGAGAACTCAGACCTGGTTTTCTTCCTGTTCAGTCCAAGCTATTTGCCACTTATGTGCTGTTCATGGGTTTCAGTTGAAATCCAGAACTTTGTCTAGTTTTTCCCGGAAAAAAACAGGAAATAGTCCCAAGATAGCACATTGAATTACAGCCTGGGTGCTCCATCCTGTTGAATCATGATTCTTTCTTCAACTGTCATTAGGAAACACACATAAGAAAGAAGATCTAGAAGACAGGACTCGTGTCCTTTCAGGGTTCACCATGTTTGAATACCACCTCTTTGTCTTCTAAACAAGAAAAGGGCTTCTCCAGGTTTTTAAAATTTGTATTCATGAATTCTCTTTAAACCCCCAAATGGAATTGTTAGTTGATATTCTACCAGAAAAAAAGGAAATGTCTCTAAGTGTATGCAATAAGAGGAATAAAGTGAAAAGGCTTGGTTATATGGGTGATGGAGGAACAGAGAGGGGGGTAAAATATGCTGAGTCAGTCCAGGTACGAGCCACAGGAGGAGGCTATCAGAATCCCTAGACCGAGGGCTCAGAGTGATGCAGGAGGTGACTGGGATCTGGGGACAGGTGTTTTCCTGCTGGTAGATGGGAGCAGGACTGACCTATTTGGTGAAAGCTGGAGTTATGAAAAGACAAAGTGTTGCCAAATGTGCCACCTGAAGCAGAGAGGAAGACAAATACTAAAGCTTCTACCTTGCTCAGACCTTCCAAACTCTCATCAGTGCCTCTCATTGGCTGATCCTGCTGAAAGACAATTGATACAGGAGGTGAAATCAAGCTGTCATGGTTAAATTCTGCCCTTTACCAGATATAACGAATAGGATGAGGATAGGGAATAAATGATAGAAGAAACCGAAAATGTATTTTTGTTTCATTCCATACAGATATTGGAAATTAAGAGTTCATGAAGAAACAATTTCTCACTGATTAATTACCTTGGATCCCACCAAAAATGATACCCCACATCCAAAGGCAAAGGAGAAGCCCCAACAACACAGTAGGAGGGTTGAAATCGCATTTAGAATCAAATCCCATACCCGCCAGAGATACTCAGAGGGCTCACCAGGACCCAGAGACCCCACAGAGACTGGGCCAGACCCGCCTTTGAGTGTCTGAGTGTCTCCTGCAGAGGCATGGGGCAGCAGTGGCCTGCTGCAGGGACAGGGGCTCTGGCTACAGCAGATCTGGGCCACGTGACGTGTGCCATAAGCCCTCTTAGAGGAGGTCGCCATTGGCCCCACCATGGAGCCGCTGGGCAGACGACTCACAAACTGCAGAACGATTATACCAAAGAAATTCTCACACTGTTAAGGCAGTGCTAGGACCCACAATGGATTTCTCAACCTGGGGATCTGGCAAGGGGACTGAGAACCCCCAGGGAATTTGACTTTGGAGGCCCATGGAATTTAATTACAGAACTTCTACAGGACTGGGGAAACAAATTCTTGGAGGGCACAGACAAAGCCTTGTGTGCACCAGGACCCAAGAGAAAGGAGCAGTGACCCCACAAAACACTGAGCCAGACTTGCCTGTGAGTGTCCAGGAGTCTCCTGCAGAGGGGTGGGAAGACAGTAGCCTGCTGCGCACCGAATACAACAGCAGGAGCATAAGTCCTTTTGAAGGAGGCCGCCATTACTGCCATTATCTCTACCATAGCTTTTACCCCTACCATAATTTGGCCTCAGGCCAAGTAACAGGAAGAGAACACAGCTCCACCCTACAGAAAATTAGATTACAGATTTACTGAGCATGGCCCTACCCATCAGAAGAAGACCCAGTTTCCCCCACAGTCAGACTGTCACATCAGGAAGCTTCCACAGGCCTCTAATCCATCAGAGGGCAGACAGAATGAAAAGGACAAGCACAGAAAACGAACCAAGCTGATCACACGGATCACAGCCTTGTCTAACCCAGTGAAGCTATGAACCATGCCGTGTAGGGCCACTCAAGACAGACTGGTCATGGTGGAGAGCTCTGACCAAACGTGGTCCATTGGAGAAGGGAATGGCAAACCACTTCAGTACTCTTCCCTTAAGAACCCCGTGAACAGTATGAAAAGGCAAAAAGATATGACACTGAAAGATGAACTCCCCAGCTCAGTAGGTGCCCAATATGCTACTGGAGAAGAGTAGGGAAATAGTTCCAGAAAGAAGAGATGGAGTCAAAGCAAAAACAATGCCCAGTGCGGATGTGACTGGTGATGGAAGTAAAGTCTGATGCTGTAAAGAACAATACTTGCATATAAACCTGGAATGTTAGGTCCATGAGTCAAGGTAAATTGGAAGTGGTCAAAAAGGAGATGGCAAGAGTGAATATCAGCATTTTAGAAATAAGTGAACTAAAATGGACTGGAATGGGTGAAAATTCAGACGACCATTATATTTGCTACTGTGGGCAAGAATCCTTTAGAAAAAATGGAGTAGCCCTCATAGTTAACAAGAGTCCAAAGTGCAATACTTGGGTGCAATCTCAAAAATGGCAGAATGGTAACTGTTCATTTCCAAGGCAAATCATACAATACCATAGTATTACAAGTCTATGTCCCAATCTCTAATCCAAAGGAAGCTGAAGTTTCATGGTTCTATAATGGATTACACGACCTTCTAGGACTAATATCCAAAAAAAGATGTCTTTTTTATCCTAGGGGACTGGAATGCATAAGTAAAGAGATACCTGGAGTAACAGACAAGTTTGGTTTTGGAGTACAAAATGAAGCAGGGCAAAGACTAACAGAGTTTTGCCAAGAGAACGTACTGGTCCTAGCAAACACACTCTTCCAAGAACACAAGAGGCAACTCTGCACATGGAGATCACCAGATGTTCAATACTGAAATCCAGTTGTTTGTATTATTTGCAGCTGAAGATGGAGAAGCTCTATATNATGACAAGTAAATTGTATAAGACAGTAGGAATGATGTTAGAGAACTTTGCCTTTATCCCCAAAGCAATGATGCTGCTGCTGCTAAGTTGCTTCAGTCGTGTCTGACTCTGTGGGACCCCATAGACGGCAGCCCACCATGCTCCCCCATCCCTGGGATTCTCCAGGCAAGAATACTGGTGTGGTTTGCCATTTCCTTCTCCAAAAGAGGGGAGACTATTAAAATTTTTTGAAATGTCCTGCTGGCTGGAGTGGAGAAGGCAATGGCACCCCACTCCAGTATTCTTGGCCGGAAAATCCCATGGATGGAGGAGGCTGGTAGGCTACAGTCCATGGGGTTGGGAAGAGTCGAACACAACTGAGNGAATACTGGTGTGGTTTGCCATTTCCTTCTCCAAAAGAGGGGAGACTATTAAAATTTTTTGAAATGTCCTGCTGGCTGGAGTGGAGAAGGCAATGGCACCCCACTCCAGTATTCTTGGCCGGAAAATCCCATGGATGGAGGAGGCTGGTAGGCTACAGTCCATGGGGTTGGGAAGAGTCGAACACAACTGAGCAGCTTCACTTTCACTTTTCACTTTCATGCATTGGAGAAGGAAATGGCAACCCACTCCAGTGTTCTTTCCTGGAGAATCCCAGGGATGGGGGAGCCTGGTGGGCTGCCGTCTATGGGGTCGCAGAGTTAGACATGACTGAAGTGACTTCGCAGCAGCAGCAGCAGCAGCAGTGGCTGGCTGGAGAGTTGATGTGAGGAGGGCAAGACCAGAGACAAGGCTCCCCCTAATCAAGTGGTTGATTAAGAAGCTTGGGGCTAGATGTAGTGGTGATTTAGACCAGGGAATGGAGAAGAGAAATGTCCTGTTTGGCAAAGTGTTTAGGTTATAAGATTATCAGGACTTGATTTAAGACCCATGATAGGGAGCGAAAGAGGATTCCAGAAGGATTCCAAAGGTTTGGGTTATTAAACCAAGTTAAAGCTCAGGGATTTTCAGAGGGATACTTGCAGTTACTAACTTCCATCCATAGTTTTTCATGCACTCTGTCTACCAGATCTAATCCGTTGAATCTATTCATCACCTGCACTATATCATCATAAGGAATTTGATTTAGATTATATCTGAATAGCTTAGTGGTTTTCCCTACTTTCTTCAATATAAGCCTGAATCTTACAATATGGCGGACATAATCTGAGCCACAGTCAGCTCCATGTTTTGTTTTGGCTGACTGTAGAGAGCTTCTCTATCTTCAGCTGCAAAGAACTTAATCAATCTGATTAGGTATTGACTGTCTGGTGATGTCCATGTGTAGAATCATCTTTTGGGTTGTTGGAAAAGGGTGTTTTCTATGACCATCATATTCTTTTGATGAAACTCTGTTAGCTGAGGAAAGAAGAGGAGTGAAAGTTAAGAGATAAAGGAAAAGATATATCCAACTGAATGCAGAGTGTCAGAGAATAACAAGGAGAGAGTAGAAGGCCTCTTAAATGAATAATGCAAAGAAATAGAATAAAATAATAGGATAAGTGAGAAAATTTGAATCATCATGGGAACATTTCATGCTAGGATGGGCATGATAGAAGAGAGAAATGGTAAGGACCTAACAGAACCAGAAGAGATCAAGAAGTGGAAAGAACACACAGAAGACAAGGCTATATATTTGTTATCACCCTGCTTATTTAACTTATATGCAGAATATGTCATGCAAAATGCCAGACTGAATGAATCAAAAGCTGGAATCAAGGTTGTGGGAGAAATATCAATAACCTCAGATGTGCAGGTGATACCACTCTAATAGTAGAAAGTGAAGAGGAGCTAAAGAGCCTCTTGATGGGGTGAAAGAGGAGAGTGAAAAAGCTGGCTTGAAACTCAACATTTAAGAAACTAAGATCATGGCATCCGGTCTCATCACTTCATGGCAGATAGAAGGGGAAATACTGGAAACAGTGACAGATTTTATTTTCTTGGACTCCAAAATCATTGTGAATGGTGGCTTCAGCCATGAAATTAAAAGACACTTGCTCCTTGGAAGTAAAACTGTAACAAATCTAGACAGTGTATTAAAAGCAGAGACATCACTTTGCCAACAAAGGTCCACATAGTCAAAGCTATGGTTTCCCCAGTAGCCATGTACAGATGTGAAAGTTGGACCATAAAGTCCAAGTGCTGAAGAACTGATACTTTCAAATTGTGGGGTGCTGAAAAAAAACTATTGAGAGTCCCTTGGACAGCAAGGAGATCCAACCAGTCCATCCTAAAGGAAATCAACCCTGAATATTCATTGTAAGGACTGATGCTGAAGCTCCAATACTTTGGCTACCTGATGTGAAGAGCCAACTTATTGGAAAAGACCCTGATTCTGGGAAAGATTGAAGGCAAGAGGAAAAGGAGGCAGCCGAGGATGAGATGGTTGGATGGCATCACTGGCCCAATGGACGTGAGTTTGAGCAAACTGGGAGATAGTGGAGGACAGAGGAGCCTGATGTGTTGCAGTCCATGTGGTCTCAAAAATCAGACACGACTTAGTGACTGAAAAACAACTAGAAACCTTGAATCTATCCTAGAAATACTTCTTTCAAGGCAAAAGTTAACTTTGGATATAAGTTTTTCTGTCTCAGCACTTTGGGTATCTAATTCAACAGATCTTTTAAATGACTACTCTGTTGCTAAGTATTGAGAACAGTTCTCACAATATGGGGGTTCAAAAATGGACTTAGTTTTGTGGTTCAAACAGGCTGGAATAAGGGAGAGTAGAAGACATAGGAGAAGGGAAGATCCATCTAGATAGCATGATCATGAAAGCCTTTTATGGGGGAAGTTATCTAATAGTATTCACTAATCAGCNGGGGTTCAAAAATGGACTTAGTTTTGTGGTTCAAACAGGCTGGAATAAGGGAGAGTAGAAGACATAGGAGAAGGGAAGATCCATCTAGATAGCATGATCATGAAAGCCTTTTATGGGGGAAGTTATCTAATAGTATTCACTAATCAGCCAGGTGAATGAAGAAGGGAAGAAAATTTTAGGAAAAGAAAACAGCCTACTCAAAAGAGAGGTATAAATATTCTCAATGTAACAGCAGAGAACAAACCCACATGGACCGTGAAGGCCACAGTATAGGGCTTAGATTTTATTCTCAGTGTGGTGGGAAGGCATTGAGAAACTATTACCTCTTTAATTTCCATGTGGAAAATAAGTTGAAGAAAAATCAGGATGAAGAAAGAACCAATAAGGAGGTTATAGCTGCGGAACCAGTGAGATGTTGAGGATGCTCAGATCAGGGCAGTAACTGAAGAGTGGGGGATAATGAGAAGCAGGAAGGAAAAGATGTGCTCGTGTGATTGTGGAAGAATCTTTTCTTCTTTTTCAACTAAAGTAAGTTGATATACAATGTTGTGTTAATCTCTGCAGTACAGCAAAGTGATTCAGATATACATGTATATACACATACACTGTTTTTAATATTATTTTCCATTATGATTTATTATAGAATATTGAACATAGTTCTCTGTGCCATGCAGTAGGACTTTGTGGTTTATCCACTCTTTATATAAAAGCTTATATCTACTAACCTCAACCTCCCACTCCACCCATGGCCCACCCCCTCTCGCCCTTGGCAAACCAGTCTGTTCTCCATGTCTGTGATTCTATTTCTGTTACATGAGTTCTTCTGTGTTGTATTTTAGATTCCACATATAAGTGACATGTCTTTTTCTCTCTCTGACTGACTTCACTTAGTATGATAAATCTCTAGGTTCACCCATGTCGCTGCAAATGACATTCTTCCTTTTCTTTTTATGACTGAGTAATATTCCATCGTGTATATATGTACCGCCTCTTCTTTAACCATTCATCTGTCAATGGACATTTAGGTTGTTTCCATGTCTTCATTATTGTGAATAGTGCTGCTATGAACATAGGGGGGCATCCATTGTTTTTGAATTACAGTTTTCTCTGAGTACATACCCAGGAGTGGGATTGCTGGATCATATGGTAATTCTGTTTTTAGTTTTTTGAGGAAACTCCATATTGTTTTCCACAATAGCTACAATAACTTATATTTGCAGAGACTTTTAGATCTTTCAGATCTTTCCCTGGCCAGCTGAGCTGGTGGTAGTGTCATTCACTGAGATGTGGAAGAATCAGAAAAAGCAGCTTTGAGATAAAACCAAGAGTTCACACTTAGGTATGCTAAATTGATGACTCTAAGGCTCCCATTGTTCTAAAGTGACATAAGAGCGACCATAAAAGTCTCTTTTATACCAAACAGGTACAGGGAAATACCAAGAGTGGCTTCTAAGTTTGAATAAATTGGCTGTTTATCAACAAGCATAGGGTAAACATCCATTTGGAAGAATCATTACATTAGTCCAAAATGAAGTGGACTGGAGAATGACAGTGAGACCAACATCTCATTGAATAGAGGGATGCTCCTGCTGGAGGCCAAACTGGAGAATGAGCATCACGTCTGCATGTGATATGGACAAATGCCAATCAGGTCAGTTCAGTCACTCAGTCATGTCCGACTCTCAGCAGCACGCCAGGCTTCCCTGTCCATCACCAACTCCAGGAGTTTACTCAAACTGATGTCCATTGAGTCAGTGATGCCATCCAATCATCTCATCCTCTGTCATCCCCTTCTCCTCCCATCTTCAGTCTTTCCCAGCATCAAGGTCTTTTCCAATGAGTTGGTTCTTCACATCAGGTGGCCAAAGTACTGGAGTTTCAGCTTCAGCATCAGTCCTTCTAATGGATATTCAGGACTGATCTCCTTTAGGATGGACTGGTTGAATCTCCTTGCAGTCCAAGGAACTCTCAAGAGTCTTCTCCAATACCATAGTTCAAAAGCATCAATTCTTCTGCACTCAGCTTTCTTTATAGCCCAACTCTCATATCCATACATGACCACTGGAAAAACCATAACTTTGACCAGACAGACCTTTGGTGGTAAAATTGTATCTCTGCTATTTAATATGCTGTCTAGGTTAGTCATAGCTTTTCTTCCAAGGAGCAAGCATTTTTTAATTTCCTGGCTACAGTCACTATCTGGAGTGATTTTGGAGCTCAAAAAAAAAAATCTGCCACTGCTTCCACTGTTTCCTCATCTATTTGCCATGAAGTGATGGGATTGGATGCCATGATCTTAGTTTTCTGAATGTTGAATTTTAAGCCAGCCTTTTCACTCTCCTCTTTCACTTTCATCAAGAGGCTCTGTAGTCCTTCGCTGATGATGAGGTCCAACTACCTTTCTTCCTTCCTCTCATCATGCAATGCTCCAAGGAAGGCTAAGTAAGTCTTGGGAATTAACTACATCCCAGAAAGCTATCAGGAATAAATCCTCAGTTAACTAGTTTTGAAATAGAAATGACTATCTGTACCAAGACATGAGTTTGAGCAAGCTCCAGGAGATGGTGAAGGACAGAGGAGCCCTGGCATGTTGGAGTTCATGGGGTTTCAAAGAGTAGGGCATGACTGAGTGATTAATCAACAACCAATAATTTCCTAATATGATATTATTTGCCCATAATATTGGATGGGCAATTAAAGTAGAAACTGAACAATGTTACAAAAATACTAAAAATGTTCTGTATGTATGTATGTACGTGTATGTGTATATATACAGATTGTGTGTGTGTGTAAAGTATATTCTCTTCATAGTTGATTAGAATTTTCTTGAGGGAGAAAATTTTGGATCCTCAGTTGTGCTAATGTAATGCTTATTCCAAACAGATATTTGGTACATGCTTGCTAATGAATAGCCAACATTTTAAAGTGCAACTAGTAAAAAAAAGTGATGCAAAATTTTGGTGAATGTTCCAGTGGCCAAGTTTAGTATCTGCAATGTCTGAAGAGTGAAATAATTCTGATTCACTGGAGTCCTAAGAAGAGAAGAAATCAATAAAAGCTGGATTTCAATAGCACCAGGAATTTGAGTTTGACAGTGCTTCAGAAAATGCAAATACACAAAGATACTTACATTTAGATGATTCTTTCCTTGCCTACATATCAATTGGCCTCTATTGACATAAACGCTAAGTATCCTTTTCAAATCTGGGCAAGCATAAAAGTCTATAACTGAGCATTTCTACCATTTTCTGTCTAATGAACTCTAAGTCAACTACAAATATCTGATTTAAGAAAGGAAAATAAAAGAAAAAGCAAACTTCTGGAACTCCGTGTTTCTTCATTCATATAAACACTAAGTAAAATAGCAGAACAGCATGAGTTCTGCCTTTTGACTTTGTAATGCTCTGTATGAAACCTAATTTAGACTTGGGAAAAATTATCTCATCACCAGGACAAGTTTTATACTTAAAGCATTAATGAGACATGAAGGACTTTTCAGTGATGTGTAAAGAGAAGGTCCTTAGAAGTGGAGGTGTAATAAAAGATGAAAAGACTTTGATTTTGGCTCTGTGGGGGAATTGAGAGATCATGAAAAGAAGGCATTGCTTATTGTGTTAATTACCTAGTGGGATAATCAAAATTCTCCTGCATCTTTCCAGCCCCACTCTCTTCTGTTCTTCCACTTTTATTTTTGGAAATAAATTTGAACTTCTGAATAGGTTCTATGGTTTGAGTCACTTAAGAATTCATAAAGCAGATAGTGCAAACATGCAAAAAGAATTGTGGGCATTTTACAAATATGTGACATTTTGTGCTGCTCCTGTGTTATTATAATTTGAACTCTATTGATAAACTATTAAAAAAAAACCACCTGAGATTGAAGAGGAGAGAAAAGGCTTTGCTGAAATTAATACCATTTTTGGTAGTAATTCATATAATTGCTACTGCTGCTACCGCTAAGTCGCTTCAGTCGTGTCCGACTCTGTGCGACCCCATAGATGGCAGCCCACCAGGCTCCCCCGTCCCTGGGATTCTCCAGGCAAGAACACTGCAGTGGGTTGCCATTTCCTTCTCCAATGCATGAAAGTGAAAAGTGAAAGTCAAGTCGCTCAGTCGTGTCTGACTCTTAACGACCCCATGGACTGCAGCCCACCAGGCCCCTCTATCCGTGGGATTTTCCAGGCAAGAGTACTGGAGTGGGGTGCCATTGCCTTCTGTGTATCTATTTCTTTGTGTGTGTGTGTGTGTGTGTGTGTGTGTTTATTTATTTCTTAAGGAACCAGTCACTGATACACTAACCCATTGTACTAATATATTTTAATGCATGACACATGAAAATAGGAAAACACTTTTAAAAACTTTGATATGAAATTTTTGTATATAAAGAAGCCAAGACATTTTCTTCCTGCAGAATTAAACATGGCTACTACAGTACCTTCATTTTGGGGGGTGGGTGGACAATTTTTCTTAAATAAAATTTAGATCATTAAATAATGCCATCAAACTAAATTTTCCTTTCTTTTTGGAAGCTGACCACATGAAATTTTTGTTTTCACAAAATAGAAAACCACCTCAAATTTGGATGAGATAGAACATTTATTGACTCATAAAACAGAGATGGCAATGGGTCAACAGGATGCAGAGCCTAAATGGCAATCTGTTTTCTATCTTGTATTTTCATTGCTCTTTTCTCCACATCTTGAGCTTTGAATTCATCACATGCCACTTAAAAATGAGCAGACTTCATCCCCACAACAAAGGAAGCAGTCACTGGGTGATTTTAAGTTGACGTCATCTTATCTGACTTCAGAGACGTGCTGATGCTGTTGGTTCAGCATTAGCAACACCTAGAAATTTGTTAGACATGCAAATGCCAGGGTCACACTCCAGACCTACTGACTCAGAAGCTGTGCTCCTGGGCTTCCCTTCCTCAATGTGTGCCTTTTCATACTGTCCAGGTAACACTAAAGTGTGCCAAATTTTTAGAGAAACAGTGCTCTGAAGGAAAGAAAGAAAGACTGTCTCTTTCACTCTACATGAATGTCAGGGAAGGACCCTTACTGGTTTAGTTTCAATTACATTGAAACTCTTAGATGACTAGAACCAGGGATGTAGAAACCTGTAATGAGCTTGGTTAAAGCAGCAGATATTAAGAAGAGGTGGCAAGAATACACAGAAGAACTGTACAAAAAAGATCTTCACGACTCAGATAATCGCAATGGTGTGATCACTCACCTAGAGTCAGACATCCTGGAATGTGAAGACAAGTGGGTGTTAGAAAGCATCACTATGAACAAAGCTAGTGGGGATGATGGAATTCCAGTTGACCTATTTCAAATCATGAAAGATGATGCTGTGAGAGTGCTGCACTCAATATGCCAGCAATTTTGGAAAACTCAGCAGTGGCCACAGGACTGGAAAAGGTCAGT
>SJYA01002773.1:0-52689 GCA_006410615.1 Neotragus moschatus
GGCTCTAAATTATGTCTCTCAAGTACTGTTCTAAATATTTTAGTAATAATGTGCAGTGGAGTAAGGCACAGAAAGAAAAAGGTTAAAGCAGTTGTTTTGCTCACCAGGAAAAGGAATGAAGATGAAAGAAAAGGAAGCACGTGACACAGCTAAACGCCTTCTCAGTGTGATAACTGAGCCCCTAGGTCGGGGTTCAGCAAACTGTTGCCCCTCTACCTGCCTTTTGTTTCTGTACAGCCTGTAAACTAAGAGCAATATTTTACAGTTTCAAGTCATGAAAAAAAAGTGTAAGAATATCGTATCATGATATGTGAGAACTGTATAAAACTGAAGTTTTGGTGTCCATAAACTTATACTGGAGCACATCCACACTGTTGTGTGTACAGATTGCCCGTGTGCTTTCATACTGCAAGGGCACAACTGAGCAGTTGTGACAGAGGCCACATGGGGCAGCCCGCTCAGTGCACTGCCACTGCAATAACTGGACAGTGTTTTAATGTCATGCACATTGTCATACCACTGTATGACATTGCGTTCTATTTTCTTACTATCAGTGCATGCCAGTCATGCCAAAGCTAGAAAGAAAGAGAAATCTGGACTCACGGCTTCTGAAGCAGAGTGGCATGTGGGTTACCTTGTCACCAAATTAGATGGCAAAGCACTGTGTGTGTTATACAAGACACTATCAGTTCAGTTCAGTTTAGTTCAGTTGCTCAGTCGTGTCTGACTCTTTGCGACCCTATGAATCGCAGCACGCCAGGCCTCCCTGTCCATCACCAACTCCCTGAGCTCACTCAGACTCACCCCCATCGAGCCATCTCATCCTCGGTCATCCCCTTCTCCTCCTGCCCCTAATCCCTCCCAGCATCAGAGTCTTTTCCAATGAGTCAACTCTTCGCATGAGGTGGCCAGAGTACTGGAGCTTCAACTTTAGCATCATTCCTTCCAAAGAAATCCCAGGGCCGATCTCCTTCAGAATGGACTGGTTGGATCTCCTTGTAGTCCAGGGGACTCTCAAGAGTCTTCCCCAACACCACAGGTCAAAAGCATCAATTCTTTGGCGCTCAGCCTTCTTCACAGTCCAACTCTCACATCCATACATGACTACTGGAAAAACCATAGCCTTGACTAGACAGACCTTAGTCGGCAAAGTAATATCTCTGCTTTTGAATATGCTATCTAGGTTGTTCATAACTTTTTTTCCAAGGAGTAAGCGTACTCCTTGGAAGAAGGAGTATAGTAAGTATAGTCTTACTATAGTATAGTAAGACACTATAGCTGTGCTATAAAAAAAAACACATTACCAAATTCAGCACTCATCACAGTATTTCCAGCTCGCCAGATAGCAAGTCACAACAATTAGAAAATTTATTTATTTTTACTTTGGGCCATGCCCTGCAGCTTGTAGGATCTTAGTTTCCTGACCAGGGATTGAACCCAGGACCTTGGCAGTAAGAGCCTGAAGTCCTAACCACTGGATTGCCAGGGAATTCTCCTTGAAAATTTAAAGTGAAATATCACAGCAGAATTTTTTCACAAAAATGAGGAATGAAAAGGAGTCTGTGACTAGAGTAAGTTTCTGGGTGGTTTGTTTGTTAGCAGGGAAAGCCATTAGTGACAGTTAATGAAGTCATCCCTTTTTGCAGTGGCTAAAGGCATGTGCCCAGAAAAAAAACAAATATACTTAAGACTCTTAGCTTTTCAGAAGAAACAGTTACTCAAAGGAATGAGGACATCAGGAGCAATGTAATTAAAATACACAGCAAATGACTGCGTGTTTCTTGGCTCATGATGAATCAACAGATGTTACTGATACTGCTTAGTTGTTCTTGTTTATTTGGGGAGTAATTGCTGAGTTTAAAGTAACTGATAAATTAGCCATTATAAATAGTCTTTGTGAAACCACTGTGGGAGAGAATAATTCCTAAGAAGTTGAGAAAACACTGATTCAGTACAACCTGATGTACAATCTACTAAGATGTGATGTAGCTGATGGTGGTTCAAAATCTGTGTGAAGCCAAAAAAGATTTGTTGGAAAAATTTATAAAACTTGTGAAAATATAAGGTATTTTTAAAGCCTACAGTTATTCATGTTATTTTTAATCAGAAGATACTTTGAAGAAAATGTTTGAACCTATTATATATATATATTTTTTACATAGCTGTATTGAATTATTATTTAAATGCTATTCACCCATTTGAAGTACACAGTTCAGTGTGGAGTTTTATTTTTATTATTTGCTTTATTCACAGGGTTTGTGCCACAACCACCACAATTCAAAATTTTAAAAAATATTTTTGGGGCCTCCCTTGTGGTCCATTGGTTAAGACTCTGCTTCAAGTGCAGGGGTTATGGGTTCAGTCTCTTGTTGGGGAACTAAGATCCCACATGTCGCATGGCTTGGCCAAAAAAATTTTTTTTTACTTTTAAACATATTTTTTTCTTTTTTAAAAGAAACCCATCAAGAGGTGTTTCTTTCTCCATCCACCAATCTTTCACCTCTAAGAAACCACTAATGTATTTTTGTTTCTAGAAATTTGACAATTCTTGGCATTTCTTATAAATGTAATCATACAATGTGCGATCTTCTGAGATGGATGTCTTCAACTTAGCATAAGGTTTCCAAGGCTCATTTATGTTGTAGCATGTATCAGAACTTCATTTCTTCTTATTGCTGAATCATATTTCACAGTAGGAATGTACTTACTTTTATTCATCTAGTCAGAAGTTGATAAACTTCTGGGTTTTTCCACTTTTTAGCTGTTATGGCTAACACTGCCGTGAACATTTGAGTACAAATTTTTGTTTTGATGTATGCTTTCACTTCTGTTGGAGATATACTTAGGAGAGAAACTGATGTGTCATATGGTGATGCAATATTTAACTTTTGGGAGAACTGCCAGCCTGTTTTCCAAAATGCATGCCCTATTTTTACAATCCCACCAGCAGGATTCCCACATCTGTACCATAAGGGTTCCAATTTCTCCACATCAGTACCAAAACTTTTCATTTTTTGTCTTTTTTAGTTATAGCCCTCTCAGTGGCTATGAAGAGGCATCTTATTGTAATTTTTATGAGCATTTGTGTAGTGATTAATAACACTGGGTTATTCATTGTTTATCTTCATTGAAATAATGTCTGTTTAAATCCTTTGTTTAAAAAAGGATTTTTTTTGTTTAAAAATAATAATTTTTGTTAATATCCTTTGTCTAAAAAAAGCTGGGTCATTCATCTTTTTATTGTTGTGTTGTTTTTTTAGATATCCTGTATTCAAGTCCCTTATGAGATCTATTTTCAAGTATTTCCTTCCATTGTGTAAGTTTTCTTTTTACTTTCTTGATGGTATCATTTGTGAAAATAATGTTTTTGTTCATATCTATGAAATCGTTGCCTAACCCAACATCACAAAATTTATATAAACTCTTATAACACGTCAGCATTAGCAAGTGAGCATTTGACTTTAATTTTGAAAAGGAAAAGGGAAAACGTTGAACACTAATTAAACAAGATTTTGAAAAATTCCATTCTCCCTAGGCCTGTCTTACAAAAAATTGTACGCAATTATTATTAGTTTAGTTTCAAATATGCAGGGTACATCATGAAAAATGCCGTGCTGGATGAATCGTAAGTGGAATCAACGTTGCCAAGAGAAATATAAACTACTTCAGATATGTGGATGATACCACCCTGATGGCAGAAAGTAAAGAGGAACTAAAGAGCCTCTTCATGGGGGTGAAAGAGGAGAGTGAAAAAGCTGGCTTGAAACTCAACATCAGAAAAATTAAGATCATGGCATCCAGTCCCATAACTTCATGGCAAATAAAAGCAGGAAAAAAGTGGAAGCCGTGACAGATTTTAATTTCCTGGGCTCCAAAATCACTGCAGATGGTGACTGCAGCCATGAAATTAAAAGATGCTTGCTCCTTAGAAGGAAAACGATGACAAACCTAGACAGCGTTTGAAAAAGCAAAGATACCACTTTGTCGATGAAGGTCCATAAAGTCAAAGCTATGGTTTTTCCAGTAGTCAGGTATGGATGTGCGAGCCGGACCATAAAAAATGCTGAGTGCCAAAGAATTGATGCTTTTGAATTGTGGTGCTGGAGAAGACTCGAGAGTTCCTTACACTGAAGGGAGCTGCAATCAGTCAATCCTAAAGGAACTCAACCCTGAATATTCATTGGAAGGACTGATGCTGAAGTTCCAATACTTTGGCCACCTGATGCGAAGAGCCAACTCATTGGAGAAGACCCTGATGCTGGGAAAGATGGAAGAACAAGGAGAAGGGAGTGGCAGAGGTTGAGACAGTTACAGAGCATCACATCAACAGACATAAATCTGAGCACATTCCGGGAGATAGTGGACGACAGAGGACCTCGTGCGCTGCCCGCTTCCTTTGCTGGAGTTGCAAAGAGTCAAATGCAACTTAGTGAATGAACAGCAACAACATTTCAAATTCGTGAATGAAAAGTTTTGAAGAGTTCTGTTCTTTCTTACTTATAAGTACCCACATAATATCCTTGATTTTGCCTCTTGGCCTGCAAAGCCTAAAAAAATATACTACCTGACCCTTCACAGAAAATGTGTGTTGACCTTGCTCTGAGTAACCAGATGAATGAGATTTGCTGTAAGTGGAGACTTTGCTGACAAAATGCTCTCTAAATAATTGTATATCACTGATTTAAGATTGCTTATGGCAAACACACTTGGGATCTGTGGATTTACAACTCCCTAGAGAAGGTCATGCGAGCTACACAGCTCGGAGGTATAAAATGGAGGTGTGTCACAACCTAAACACACCCACTGTGTGAGCTGACCCCCAACTCTCAGAGGTCTCACCTGTTATTCTAGAAGGAAGGACCTACAAAACCAGCAGAAAGTCCTAAATTTCTCCCCATTCTGCCTGTGCCTTTTTTTTAAATTGGAGTATAATTGCTTTACAATGCTGTGTTTTTTGCCCGTGCTTTTTGATTGCTTGTATCTTTGAAATTATTAACAAAACTGGATACTAGGTAAGGTCTCTGATGTTTGTGAGTGAGATCTGATAGTCTAGTCCCATGTGTTAGCTGAAACACTATTCATGCATTTAAAAACTTAAAGTAAATTTTCAAAAAATCAAACCAAGCAGTCTTGGAAAGACCATCCCAAATATAATTTGATGCTTGGAGTAGAGAATAGTTAATTTCTCTGAAAATAGGTAAAAGATCCATATTTTCTAAAAGGAGTGCTTGGTATAATTTGGTGAGGAGCATAGTTGCCTTCTGTTTAACAGTCCCTTTGAGATCAGTCTCTGCTATAAAGTTTTATCGCGAGCGTACTTAGTCCCTCAGTCATGTCTGACTCTTTGCAACCCCATGGCCTGTGGCTCACCAGCCTCCTCTGTCCATGGGATTTTCAGGCAAGGACACTGGAGGGGGTTGCCATTTCCTTCCCCAGGGGAGCTTCCTGACCCAAACTCGTGTCTCCTATGTCTCCTGCATTGCAGATTCTTAACCTGCTGAGCCATCAACTATATAAATTATATATCTTTTCATAAAAGCAAACCAACATTTGCAAGTAAAAAGGATTCTCGGATCAAATGTACTGAATCATCCATAGACAGTAAAAGACAGATTTGATCATTTCCACTCTATTCAACTTAAACACTATCGTCTGCTTTATCAAGTTTTGAAAAAATGATTCTCCCTTAAAATTTTTATGAGGTCTATTACCTTTGAAATTTGCCCTCATTCTTTATAGTACTATTCTTAAGTTTATACCAAAGAAGATATTCCATCTCAAAACTTTAGAGGTTTCAGAAAAAAAAAAAAAAAAAGACCAATTTCTAGGCCATTATTGATCTCCCTTGGAATATTTTGGTCTTGATGAGATCTGCTATCTTTAATGTCTTTTTCCTAAAGGTATATAACTTCCGTCCTCATTTGCATCATTTTGTAATCTTGCTACTTATACTGCTCATAACTGACAAGAAAAAACTTGTAAAGATGGGGAAAAGTTATACTATTTAATTTTATAAGTGACAGCTTCCTGCATCCCACCTATTGGAAACATGACATCCTCATGATTTTGAATCAAGTGGAAATGTGTCCTAAATAGGCTCATGAGAGAATGACAGGAAGTATTGAGTAAACGAGCTCACTTGAGTGGCTAGTGCCTTTATGAAACATACACTTACAGACATATTATGTATCCCTTTTCTTTTTCTTTTTTATTTCATATATGACCAAACAGCTCAAAATATCCCTACTTTTTTAGATTTTATTAACTTTATTCAACAGTCTAAGAAAGATCTCAAACTCCCAAGCTACCCTCTCTCACTTCCTCCCTGGTAACCACACGTTCATTCTCTAAAGTTGTGAGTCTCTTTCTGGTTTTTCAATAAGTTCATCTGTATATTTTCTTTTCAGATTCCTCATATAATTGATATCATATATTTGTGTTCCTCTCTGTTACTTCACTTAGTGTGATAATCTCCAGGTCCACCCATATTGGTGCAAATGGCATTGTTTTGTTCTTTTTTATGGCTGACTTGTAGTCTGTTGTATATATGTACCATATCTCCTTTATCCATTCCTTAGTTGATGACATTTAGGTTGCTTCCATGTCTTGGCTTGGGGAAGGCAATGGCACCCCACTCCAGTACTCTTGCCTGGAAAATCCCATGGATGCAGGAGCCTGGTAGGCTGCAGTCCATGGGGTCACTCAGAGTCGGACACGACTGAGCGACTTCACTTTCATGCATTGGAGAAGGAAATGGCAACCCACTCCAGTGATGAGAATCCCAGGGATGGGGGAGGATGGTGGGCTGCTGTCTCTGGGGTCGCACAGAGTCAGACACGACTGAAGCGACTTAGCAGCAGCAGCAGCAGCATGTCTTGGCTGTTGTAAACAGTGCTGCAATAAACACAGGGGTACATGGATCTTTTGAAACCATGTTTTTCTCTCGTTTTTCAGGGCAAAATATCAACAGAGTATCCCCATCTCATGGGCTTTCCCTCCTCCTACAATTTCGCAAAACCTTTGGTAACTAACTAAGAAAATGCAGAAGATCTTTCAAACAGAGGAAACCACTGATTCCCAAGCTCTCAGAAAAGGAAAGAGGAAAAGGACGGAGCCGATGGACTCAGAGAAAGTGAACAGTGACCCAGACAAAGCCCAGGTAGGTGTGCTGCAGCTGGGGGTCCACCATGACTCCACAATTCCTTTCTCAATTTACGGCTGCATTTCCCCCTCTTGTCTCAATTTATTCTTCCCTTTAATTCTTTATTCAACTGAAGGAATAAAATTTCATGTTATCTTTTTATTATTGAGCAAGTTGAATTAGAAACATACTCAAAAGACATCTTACGTACTTCTATTGAAGTGTGGCCAATTATGCATTGTTCAAACTTTCCTTGATATCCTGGTATATTAAAGATCAGCAAACCATCAAAAATGTTTTTTTCTTCCCCAAACCACTGAAGAAATTGGAAGACCTCTTCTAAAATTTACTGGCTGTTTTTCTTTTTTGACTGCTGTTTGTAGTCAGGGTCCCTTTCTTGTTTGTATTTGTTCATTTACTCCTTTCTGATCTGAATTCCCTATTCGAATTCTCCTCCTACACTTTCAACAAACTATCCATGGGTTTATTCTGTGCCTTTCTGTGTGTCTTTGTAATGCATGAATGTTTATGTGCATATATTTTTAATTTTTCTTATGGTTTAGAATATTTTTTAGTCCCTGGGAATGGTGTCTAGAGGCATGGAGAATGGTCCAGCATGTGGTATGTGTCCATCCTAGGCTGCCCCACAGCACAGCCTCTAACAAAGCTAGACTGACTTGAACCCCTGGCAATAGAATTGTTTACCTTTAAACCCAGAAGTTTGGGGAAGTACCAAAATCCACGTGTGGAATGTGCCCAGGCTGACTTTGAGAAGTTGGCTCTGTGAGCTTACGAGGTTTTCTGAAATGAAACATCTCCGCTGGGCATATGGTGGATCCGTGTCTGCCAAGTGTGTCCGTGACTGGATTACACAGTCTTTCCTTAGAGAGGGACAGAAAATCCTTGTAAAAGTGTTGGAGGCACAAGCACAGAGTCTGGAACCTAAATTTAAAATGAAGCCTTTTTCACCTGAAATTAATGAAATACTGTAAATCAACTATACTCCAATATAAAATTTTAGATTTTTAAAATAAAATAAAAATTAAATGAAGCACTTTTGGGTAATTAAAAAATCAAAAGGCTAAGAATTATATAGTGTATATATAGTATATATATATAATATATAGTATGATCATTATATATATATATATAGTATGTGTGTGTGTGTGTGCCTGTAAAATATCTCCCACCCATCGTGTTCCCCACCCCTCAGCCCCTATCACAGGGAACCACATATTTGGCATTCTTGTTTATCATCCCAGTGTTTCTTTGTTAAAATAAAGCAAATTGAATGTAGATATTCTTATCCCCTCTTCTGCACAAAGAGTAACTTACTAGATAAGCTGCTTTGTACTTTGCTTTTTTTATTTAGCATATTTTTCAGATCTTTCTATTAGTGCATAAAGAACTTTCTCTTCTGTACATCAGCACCCCTGGGCGTATGTACCTTTTTTTACTTATCCAGGCCCCTAGCATGGATATGGCTTGTTTCCAGTCTTCTTTCTACAGATCACGCTGTACTGTATGTTATGGCTCCATTGTCTTGCACATCACTTAGTAGTATGCTGGTATCATAATATACACCCCAATCTGTTTCTGATTTTTCAATCAGTGCTGCTTTTAACTTCTATTTATACTGCTATTATACATGATTCATCGTGTCTAACAAAGCACAGAATTCATTATTTCACATGTTCTTTCCTCCAGTGATGAAGACTTAGATTTCCTCAGTACTACAAACAGTGACAAAGTAAATGTCCATATACATGTTCTTTTAAGAAACAGCGTGAGAATGTCTCTGAGATAAACACTCAGGAGTGTGAGTAATTGCTTTCATATGACAATGAAATTACTTTCCAGAAGGTGTGCATTGGTCCACATGCCCAGCAGCAGCGCCTCAGGGGTTTCGTGTTTGTGCTTCTCTGCCAACACACAGCATTTATGTCCTTACTGCATATATTTGGTAATTGAGGGGAGAAAATGATATCTTGTTTCAATTTGCTAGTGCAGGTATGGAGATCCAGAGGTTCCGCGAGGATAAAACAGCTCACCTGCTCTAGCAGGCCAGTGTTATGGTTTCTTTTGCAATATGTGTCTCTCAAAAACTTTAACAGCTGATCAAACTCTTTCTATTTGGTTCCCTTGCAAGTAACTACTGCCACACAACTTATTTGGTCCTAAATAAGCCTGAAAACTCTCCTCTTTTATTTTATGGCTGCCCAGCCTCTTTTCTCTCCAACTTTTGGCAGTGAGTTAATTCCTATGTGAAACAAAAGCCTTGAAGGTAATGCTCTGAAGCTGAGGTTTACTTTTGGGATGGATTTCAGTGTCTGGCAGAGAGCACTTAAAGACAAACTCTTCAGAAAGCCTTGAGGTCACAGGCTTGCCTCCTGCAATTTAGATATAGACATCATTTTTTTTTCAAGCCTTGAAGATTTAACATTAATGGACTCAGTTTAGATCGCTTGCTGCATTCTCAGTGTCGATGGATGAAGAAAGTCTTCAGTTTCTGCAAACCAGCTAGCACTGACAGGAAGTCACTGACACACACAAACATTCTCTTTCCAGGCTCAATAAACACATGGTCTGCCTCCCAAGGCATTGCAGGTGACCATGTATCAACTGTGTCATCACTGAGGCCTAACAAGAGTCAACGACCTTCCAACATGTTATACCTGTGCTCTTTTTGCTCACTGCCTGACCTCTAAGTAATTGAAACATAGGTCAACTTTTTGAGTATCTGGCTTCTAGTTTATAGAATCTACATTAGGATGCATGTTGCAAAAGCTGTAACAAAGACCCAAAGGTCACAGTGGTGTAGAAAGATAGTTTATTTCCCTTTCACGCAACAGGAAGCAGAGTCCTGGTTGCTATGGCAGCTCCACAATGTTGAGGATCCCTCTTATCTTCCTGTATCTACCTTCCTGAACACACAGCCTTGGCATCTGGGTCAAGGTGGCTGCTTCAGCACCTACCCTCACTCCTCTCTCTTTGCCAGTAGAAAAAGGAGAATTGAGGCAGGATAAAACACGCCCCTTCCTCCTAAGGTCATGACCCAGTGGTGGTATACATCGTTTCTACTCCTCTTGATTGGTGGAAGCTGAGTCACAGAGCCACAATGAGATGCCTAGGAGTCTGGAAAATGTAACCTAGCTGACACCCACCTGCTGAGCTAAAAACCTACAGTAATATATAGAGGAGTGGGAGAACAAAGGCCTGGAGATAGCCTGCAGGCTCCATCACTGCCCCTACCTCTACTGCGTTTTGATACTTTCTGCTGGGTTTCTTCACACATTCTGCAGGGATTCCTGTTCTCTGCTTGTTGATTGGCACATATACCTTATCTGTTGTCGGTCTTAGATATCTTCTCTAGATCTATCAAGGAGAAGGAAATGGCACTCCACTCCAGTACTCTTGCCTGGAAAATCCCATGGACGGAGGAGCCTGGTGGGCTACAATCCATGGGGTCGCGAAAAGTCGGACACAACTGAGCGACTTCGCTTTCACTTTTCACTTTCATGCATTGGAGAGGAAATGGCACCCCACTCCAGAGTTCTTGCCTGGAGAATCCCAAGGATGGAGGAGCCTGGTGGGCTGCCCTCTATGGGTCGCACAGAGTCGGACACGATTGAAGCGACTTAGCAGCAGCAGCAGCAGCTAAATCGATTGTCTATTAACTTTGTCTTCCAATGATGTTTACAAATGGATTCGCTTTAGCTTGATTTTGTTTCTCTCTTGTATGAAATTGCTGCAAGAACTAGATCATGTATTCTGCCTTTTTTCCAATTGCTCTGCCTAGAATTATGATCTCAATAGGCATCCTTCAGTTTTTTTTTCAAAAATATTTCATTTCTATTTAACCAAATCTATCGTCTTTTAATTTAAAATTTATATATCTACTGTGAATACATTAGCTACTTCCCCACATAGGACAATAGTCACTTTCATTACCAGTATATATATTATATATGTCACATACATATATGGAATAATGAATATATACATATATATAGATTTATATGTTTGTAAAATAAGGAGTGAGGTTGAATGTATACATTACCAATCATACAAAAATGAAATTGTATTTCCCATAACTGATCTTACCTGGCTTTCAATTCTCCTTCCCTGCTTGACAAGGAAGTGAGGGGATGGGAAGTTTGAACTTGTCCATTGACAGTGAATTACAGTTAGCGTTTTCCTTCCGGGGTTTAAAAGTCCCTTTGAAATATTGGTATGATTTAAGTCTCAGTGAGACTAGACTCTCACCCTCCTCCGCTTCCTGTTTTCTTTCTAAGAAATGATTCAAGTTTTGAGGAGTCTTCTACATCATCCAGTGTCTGCGGAGGGGCGGCTGCTCTTCCACCCGGGCTCAAGTCTTCTTTGTGGTTCCTGGGCATCCAGGACTGTGACTGCTGAAGCACAGGGGTCCCTCTAGCCCCCAGGGCGTCCTGTTGGCACTGTCTACTGATGTTTGCCGTGCTGGAACCCACTGCCATCTTCTGTAAGGTTCCGTCACTCTGTAGCCTCTCTGTTCCCCTGTCCCCCCAGCACTTACTCAATTCCTGACCGGGACATAGGGACCATTTGGATTATCCAGCTGCTTTGCCTGATCTCCGAGGGGTCTGGACACTGTCTCTGGTTCACTTGGTCACACGCCTCTTTTGGCCATTTCTGATCTGGGGCCCAGAAGGGCACCGTGTTGCCCTGCTGTTGCTGGACAGGGAGCCCATTTAAGGCATTTATGATGCTCTGAGAAGCCTGGAGCCGACCCTGCTGCCTAGACTGCCTTCATTCATCTGGATGTTTCTGGCGTCTACCCCGACCCCGGTGATCCACCTCCATTCCCACAAAGGTCAGGGTAGGAGGAGCAGACACGAATGTTTCTGTCTTTCTTGTCCATAATCCCTCTTGCTCCTCAACCCAGCCCCAGGAAGTCTCTTTCCCTCCTATTCAGCGGGAACTTTGTTGATGCCATGCCTTTATCTCTCTCTATATAAAAATGCATTGTAGTATAGCTGATTGACAGTGGAATGTCAGTTTCAGGTGTACACATGACTCTATGTCTTCTCCTTTGAAGTTTATTTTTATAAACATCATACTCCAGGCTTCTAGGTTTGGACTTTTATAAATTCTATTCTGGGTTGTAATTTCCCAGATTTACACTTATATAAATATAAAGATAAGCTTTATAATTTGAGAAAATTTTTCTCTTTCTCTACACAGCCTAGGTTTTACAGCTCACGTGTACACATTTCAGACTGTTGTCCTGCTGTCCTCAAAAAATATGTTTTAAACTAAAAGGTAAACATCAGTGCTTTGTTCTGGGTAAATCTCTCTCCTTTCTCTGGCAGAATTAAACCCCCAAATTGGCCTCCTGGTTAGTCTCAACAGAGAGGCTGAGGATGAGGCAATGGGAGAAAAATGGAGGATGTGGATGAGTTATGAAGATCTAAATAGCACTCTGGTTGTTTCTGCTCTGTTATTCTATTTTTCTACTTTGTATTTTTCACTGACATTAAGCTGAAAGTCAGAGTCCTGATGACTGTTTTGAGAAAGACGTGTGTGTGAAGCTTTGATGTCCTCCCCTACTCTGAGCTCCCCTGCATGGTGGAGGACCAGGCTGAGGCTAGATCTCTTGTAAGGACCCAGCTCCCTCCTGGGAGAGCAGGAGCCTGTAGGTCTGATTAAGTCCCAGCAGCATCCAGAACACAGGATAAACCACAAAGCTGCCTTGATGCTTTTGTTGTGCCTGCCTTGTATTTTAGAGAGACCCATATTCGGGAAATGCCTTTCTGCCTGGTGAAAGCTCCAGTGAGGATGAAGAGCCTCTAGCAGAACTGTCAAAGGAGGAATTGTGCACAAAAATAAAAAGGCTGAAACAAAAACTAACAAACATCCGGAAAGAAAACAGCCGCCTTCGACAGTCTTTGGTCATGCTACAAGGTAAACCTGGAGAAAATTGACATTTTTAGATAAAAAGAAAAATACTTGATGAATGGAAAATATTTAAATCAGTTGTCAAGAATGAAAAAAATCAGTGCCTTAGAGAAAAACTTAAAAACTACATTTTAAGAAAATCTATGATTACACAATTTAACATGGATACACTCTATCAAATCCTCAGTTTATTGCTTAGAAAATTTTAGATTATTCCTACAAAATACCAAATGTTGTATTCATTTAATAATGTCCAACAAATGTTTACTGAGCATTTAATATAGGCCTAGACAGAAAAGATCAGTTAGACAAAAGATAGGTCAATGTGTTCATGATGTACTTATCTCGTTCCCCTCTGCTAATGAAACACTGGAAAATGAGGCCTGTGGTGATCNCATATACCTTATCTGTTGTCGGTCTTAGATATCTTCTCTAGATCTATCAAGGAGAAGGAAATGGCACTCCACTCCAGTACTCTTGCCTGGAAAATCCCATGGACGGAGGAGCCTGGTGGGCTACAATCCATGGGGTCGCGAAAAGTCGGACACAACTGAGCGACTTCGCTTTCACTTTTCACTTTCATGCATTGGAGAGGAAATGGCACCCCACTCCAGAGTTCTTGCCTGGAGAATCCCAAGGATGGAGGAGCCTGGTGGGCTGCCCTCTATGGGTCGCACAGAGTCGGACACGATTGAAGCGACTTAGCAGCAGCAGCAGCAGCTAAATCGATTGTCTATTAACTTTGTCTTCCAATGATGTTTACAAATGGATTCGCTTTAGCTTGATTTTGTTTCTCTCTTGTATGAAATTGCTGCAAGAACTAGATCATGTATTCTGCCTTTTTTCCAATTGCTCTGCCTAGAATTATGATCTCAATAGGCATCCTTCAGTTTTTTTTTCAAAAATATTTCATTTCTATTTAACCAAATCTATCGTCTTTTAATTTAAAATTTATATATCTACTGTGAATACATTAGCTACTTCCCCACATAGGACAATAGTCACTTTCATTACCAGTATATATATTATATATGTCACATACATATATGGAATAATGAATATATACATATATATAGATTTATATGTTTGTAAAATAAGGAGTGAGGTTGAATGTATACATTACCAATCATACAAAAATGAAATTGTATTTCCCATAACTGATCTTACCTGGCTTTCAATTCTCCTTCCCTGCTTGACAAGGAAGTGAGGGGATGGGAAGTTTGAACTTGTCCATTGACAGTGAATTACAGTTAGCGTTTTCCTTCCGGGGTTTAAAAGTCCCTTTGAAATATTGGTATGATTTAAGTCTCAGTGAGACTAGACTCTCACCCTCCTCCGCTTCCTGTTTTCTTTCTAAGAAATGATTCAAGTTTTGAGGAGTCTTCTACATCATCCAGTGTCTGCGGAGGGGCGGCTGCTCTTCCACCCGGGCTCAAGTCTTCTTTGTGGTTCCTGGGCATCCAGGACTGTGACTGCTGAAGCACAGGGGTCCCTCTAGCCCCCAGGGCGTCCTGTTGGCACTGTCTACTGATGTTTGCCGTGCTGGAACCCACTGCCATCTTCTGTAAGGTTCCGTCACTCTGTAGCCTCTCTGTTCCCCTGTCCCCCCAGCACTTACTCAATTCCTGACCGGGACATAGGGACCATTTGGATTATCCAGCTGCTTTGCCTGATCTCCGAGGGGTCTGGACACTGTCTCTGGTTCACTTGGTCACACGCCTCTTTTGGCCATTTCTGATCTGGGGCCCAGAAGGGCACCGTGTTGCCCTGCTGTTGCTGGACAGGGAGCCCATTTAAGGCATTTATGATGCTCTGAGAAGCCTGGAGCCGACCCTGCTGCCTAGACTGCCTTCATTCATCTGGATGTTTCTGGCGTCTACCCCGACCCCGGTGATCCACCTCCATTCCCACAAAGGTCAGGGTAGGAGGAGCAGACACGAATGTTTCTGTCTTTCTTGTCCATAATCCCTCTTGCTCCTCAACCCAGCCCCAGGAAGTCTCTTTCCCTCCTATTCAGCGGGAACTTTGTTGATGCCATGCCTTTATCTCTCTCTATATAAAAATGCATTGTAGTATAGCTGATTGACAGTGGAATGTCAGTTTCAGGTGTACACATGACTCTATGTCTTCTCCTTTGAAGTTTATTTTTATAAACATCATACTCCAGGCTTCTAGGTTTGGACTTTTATAAATTCTATTCTGGGTTGTAATTTCCCAGATTTACACTTATATAAATATAAAGATAAGCTTTATAATTTGAGAAAATTTTTCTCTTTCTCTACACAGCCTAGGTTTTACAGCTCACGTGTACACATTTCAGACTGTTGTCCTGCTGTCCTCAAAAAATATGTTTTAAACTAAAAGGTAAACATCAGTGCTTTGTTCTGGGTAAATCTCTCTCCTTTCTCTGGCAGAATTAAACCCCCAAATTGGCCTCCTGGTTAGTCTCAACAGAGAGGCTGAGGATGAGGCAATGGGAGAAAAATGGAGGATGTGGATGAGTTATGAAGATCTAAATAGCACTCTGGTTGTTTCTGCTCTGTTATTCTATTTTTCTACTTTGTATTTTTCACTGACATTAAGCTGAAAGTCAGAGTCCTGATGACTGTTTTGAGAAAGACGTGTGTGTGAAGCTTTGATGTCCTCCCCTACTCTGAGCTCCCCTGCATGGTGGAGGACCAGGCTGAGGCTAGATCTCTTGTAAGGACCCAGCTCCCTCCTGGGAGAGCAGGAGCCTGTAGGTCTGATTAAGTCCCAGCAGCATCCAGAACACAGGATAAACCACAAAGCTGCCTTGATGCTTTTGTTGTGCCTGCCTTGTATTTTAGAGAGACCCATATTCGGGAAATGCCTTTCTGCCTGGTGAAAGCTCCAGTGAGGATGAAGAGCCTCTAGCAGAACTGTCAAAGGAGGAATTGTGCACAAAAATAAAAAGGCTGAAACAAAAACTAACAAACATCCGGAAAGAAAACAGCCGCCTTCGACAGTCTTTGGTCATGCTACAAGGTAAACCTGGAGAAAATTGACATTTTTAGATAAAAAGAAAAATACTTGATGAATGGAAAATATTTAAATCAGTTGTCAAGAATGAAAAAAATCAGTGCCTTAGAGAAAAACTTAAAAACTACATTTTAAGAAAATCTATGATTACACAATTTAACATGGATACACTCTATCAAATCCTCAGTTTATTGCTTAGAAAATTTTAGATTATTCCTACAAAATACCAAATGTTGTATTCATTTAATAATGTCCAACAAATGTTTACTGAGCATTTAATATAGGCCTAGACAGAAAAGATCAGTTAGACAAAAGATAGGTCAATGTGTTCATGATGTACTTATCTCGTTCCCCTCTGCTAATGAAACACTGGAAAATGAGGCCTGTGGTGATCCCTTATCACTGGAATTAAAGATTCCATATATTAAATTTCAGATTTGGAGTTGGGAGGAGTAGAAAATAATCCCATTCCACTGAAGACTTACAAAGGAGAAAGAGAGGCCCAAGAAAATTAAAACTCCCCTGGTATAATGCCTTTTGGCAGAACCTATTAACATATTATGTTTAAGTGTTTATTTTTTTAATTATGTTTTCCATTTGTAGTTCAGCGTCATGCACTATTTTTACAGCTGAATTATATTCTGTGTTGGAAAGCATTCTTTCCAACATAAAACGGTAAACATGTAGTGTATTTTGAAAATACATCCCTCTGGCTGCTGTGTGCAGAACTAGTGCCAGGGGCACAGAAAGGAGGGGAAGAACCATTCGGAAAGGTGTTCCAGTCCTCACACTAGCAGGATGGCAGCCTTGCGTAGGGCTGTGGCCATGGAAATAAAGAGGACGACCTTGCAGTATTCTGGGAGGCAGCAATGGCAGGAAACAGAGCAATGTCGTGAGCTAGATCGACACAGTGATGGCTCAGATGCCTCCCTACAGTTATTGGTTAAGTTGAAGGCTTCTTAGTTTTAAGTAGAAACAGGGACATGCGAATGGAAATAAGATATTTATTCCACCAACAAGCTATTCTCTCTTTATTTTTTACATCTTAAATATTGCATTTTTTATAACTGATGGTTTTTCCTGGTGAGGTTTTTGCAGTTTTCCTTTTTATAAGGATGTCAGTCATTTTGGATTAAGGCCTACCTCCTTTTAACTTGATTCCATCTGTAAGACCCTGTTTCCAAATAGGGTCACACTCTGAGATTTTGGAGGTTAGACTTCAGCATCTCTTTTTTGGGGGTACACCGTTCAGCCCACAATATTCCATATTGGTAACCCCAAAGGTCATTTCTCAAGGGTCCCATTAAGTGCCTGCTGCTTTTGACACCTTGGCTATTTCTCCTCCCTTGGCTTCGAGGACACCTGTTTCCTCATGCGCTGCCGAGCTTTCCACCCCAGTCTGTGTGTCTGCCTCATTTCATCATTTAACCCTCCAAATATCTAATGATGCCCAGGCTCAGCCCTTGGACTCCTTTCTTTTCTGTCTGCGTACATTCCACAGGGGCTCATGTCCAATTCTGTGGTGTTAAATTCAGCAGTAACTGTGATTCTCAGACGTACCTCTGGCCTGGACTTCTCCCTTTAGCTCCCGACTCACTGTCTGACTGTATTTACACAATTGGCAGGTATCTCAGCTCAGCCTGTCCCGTCCATGTCCCCAGCCTTCCCCTCCACCTGCTCCTATATTTCCTTCTTCCTTGTCTTGGTTAATGCTAACTGCATAGTTAAAGTTTCTCAAGTCAAAAATCACGATGCTATCGTGTAGTTCTTTTACATCCTACAGTCAGTCTCTTAGCAAATCCTACTAACTTCCCCTTCAGGATATCTCTGGTTTAGATTAGTCCAGATCCCCAGCATCTCTCACCCCGGCTATCATGGTGGCTTTCTCCCTGGTCTCGCACTTTTGTTCATGCTCCTGTGCAGTCCCCTCTCAATACGCAGCAGTTACAACCCTGCCCCTTGTAGGCCAGCTCATGCCGTTCCTCTCTGAAAACTCTTTGGTGCACGTCCACCTCACAGGGGAAGAACCAAGGTCAGTTTTATGATCTAGAGTCCTTACATGATCCAGGCACCTCCTGCCACCTACCTTTCTGGCCTTGTTTTCTGTTCTCTCCCCATCCTTCTTTGTGATTCAATCCACCCTGGACCGCTTGTTTTCCCTCTGAATATATCAGAGATGATCTGACTTCAGGGTCTCTGTATCAACTTTCTCTTTGGCCTGGGATGTTCCTCCCCCAGATATCCATGTGGTTTGCACCCCCACATACTTCAAGACTTCACTCTAAATTCATTTTTGCCCTGACTTACTCTCTCCATTTAAACTATCAGCCTCTCTTCCCTCACAATGTTTTTTTATCCCCCTCTCTTGCTTTGCTTCCTCTTTGGTATTTACAACTCTATATCCTCTATTCCATATTTAATATTGTCTGCCCCCTACATGTGCACACACTGGAATGTACTCCTGGAAACCAAAGTAAAGTTGGCTATTGGCTGAACTTCAGGCGAAGAGGAAGAGTCAGGAATGCCAATTGCCACTGCAGAATTCGTGCATGCATTTCTTCATTCAACGAATATTTATAAAGTCCTCTATATATCAGGCACTGCTGTAAGTACCCAGGAAAACCCAGTGAACAAAATAGCAAAAGATCCCTGCTCTCGTGAAACTCACATTCCAGTGAGGCAGGCAATCAAGATCATGAAAAATAGTGATTAAATAAATTACATAATATGTTAGCTCGTGGAAAAAGCTATGGAAAAAAATAGGTGGTCAAGAGGATATGGATTTGAGAGAGAGCGTGTGTGTTTTAAAATACTGTGGGTCATAGTAGGTCTCCTTGTGAATCTATAGCTGGGAAGTAGGACGATATCAAAAAGTTGAAATTTCATGTATAATACTAGTAAGAAAGGGATCTGAGAGAAGCGTGCACAGTGGTTAGTCATCTTTTGCTCAGCAGTATTCTTTGAACTAAGAAACAGTTTTTATGTCTATAAAGCCTACTAACTAAGAAATATGGCAGAATGTATATGCCATTCTAGACATTCAGAATGGCAGATATGTGGGCTCTGTGTGCAAATGTTAAACTTTTGAAACAGATCTTGTGGACCACAACTAACCAGCACAATAAGATAGAGAAGGGAAGAAGTGATATCTCTTCTGTACAGAATGCTATTAAATTGTTACTACTTCTGTACAGAATGCTATTAAATTGTTACTACCTGTAAAGGGTGAATATATACCCAGGAAAGACAATGCCTCAGCTGAAAACTCAACTCTATTAACTAAAGAGATTTCAGTAAAAAAGGAAAACTCAATTAAGTTTTGCCGAGGTTCATTTAAATATAGCAGAAAGCTGTCAAAGTTTCAGACATAGGCAAAGTAAAGCCAATGGATCACTGAAGTAGTAATCGTTAAAAGTTGATTATGCTCACTTCAAAAAGACAGTTTGCTAATCAGGAGCACTCAAATCAGAATATGGAATGGGGCTCAGGGGCATACTTTTATAAAGCAGCTTGTATAGTGAGAAAGCAGTGACCGTTTACACTTCTTTATAATATTGGTTATAATATTAGAATTTTTTTTAATGGCAGGGAATTGGTCAGTGGTTGCCTGATATCAGCCTTGGGAAGCAAGTCAAGTTTTGTTTATGATTTTTCAGAGACGAAAACAAGAAATGGCCCAGGACAAGTTAAGTCTTGCAGAACAAGCTAAATTAAGCCTTGTTTGTGTGATTCACTGGTTTTGTCTGCTTGGGGAATTTTCAAGGCTGGTCTCCCTTTGTTTCTGATTTTTAACAAAGCTTAAGTTAAATGTGTGAATCTCCCTCTCTTCTTGAAATCCTATGAAAAAGAAACTTAAAATGCATAAAACCACAAAGACCAAGAAAACTCAAAAGGAGACCACAGCAGACAAAAGATGCCGATAAAATTTGAGAACCTGAGAGCAGATGGATGAGCGGTAACTGGCTCCATCTGGAGCAATCGGAAAGCTCAGTGTCTGTGATGGAGTGGGGTAGGTACGGGCACAGGAACGGGGAAGAGGAATTCAAAGGAAATAAGCCACATCACAGCCCAGAACTACAGAAGGCTTAGAATTGTACTTGAGAAAGGGATTATGTTAGTCCTGATAGTGTGAAAACTGGAGGAGTCATTGAAAAACTTCCTCAAAACCCTTTAGGACCCAAAGCCTCACATTTTTCCTGTGCAGCTGGCAACTTCCACCCTTCCCACAGCAAAGGACGGATGTGCTCTCTTAGGAGAGGTTGATCCAAAGCCATGAACTCAGGGACACTGGGCACAGTTGAGGGAAGGGGTGTGATCATTGGGGGAATTCCTCTAACATGTAATGCAGAGACCAAAACAAAGGGGAAAGTGAGGTCACAGGAAACAGAGAAAATGCAGGGAGCAGAAGGAGGCTCCGTGAAACAAGGTGGTTTAAGGAAGGAACAGTCAAAGACATCAGTAAAAAGTGAAAGTTAAGAAAGTCTTATAGATATCGCAACAAGGAGACTAAGAAAAGGGAAATAAAAGAGATTAGGAAAAACAGAGAATGAGTCCAGGAGGTCAAACATCCAAAGAAAAGAGGAGAGAGAAAAGGGAGGAATTATCTTAAAAATAAATACAGCAAACTTCTAGAACTGAAAGACATAAAATTCTAGACTAAAAGATGCCACCAAAAACAAAAAGGCTTATTTAAGGCACAATAATGTGAAGTTTCAGAACACCAGAAAGGAAAGACCCAGAAGCTTTCAGAGGGAGCAAGCGTGTTACCTGCTAAGACGTGGGGGTCAGATGATGCTGGACTTTCCACCAGCAACACTGGAAGTTCCAAGTCAATTGAGCAATGCCTTTAACATTCTGAGGAGAAATGATTTAAACCTAGACTTCTATACCCAGTGAAACCATCAACCAAGTGTGAGGGCAGAATAATGATACTGTCATACTTACAACAGCTCAGTGCTCTTCCTATGCTTCCTTTTTCAAAAATTAAGGGAGGGTGTGTTCCTCTAAATGAGAGAGTGAATCTAGAAAGTCAATCTGAAAATGGTAGTCCAGTTCAGGAGAGGGACAGAGAGCAGCCCCAGCCTAATAGTGAGGGGACACTCCAGGAGAACAGCTCCACAGTGAGCCGGGAGCAGCTGGTTCAGAGGTGGAGGGGGTTCCAGGAGACAGATGACTGAGAGAAATGTGAAACTGAAAGATGACATAGTCGAAAGTCAGTAAACAATTGTATGAATCTGAAAAAAATAAAAGAACAGTTGGTTATGCTTATTATTATTATTAAAGACGGTAATGGTAATGACCAGAGAAACAGGTAAATGAATTAGAAATTCTCCCTCTAAAGCACTAGGTAATCCAGAGTGGTAGCAGGAGGGCTGCTGCTGCTGCTAAGTCGCTTCAGTCGTGTCCGACTCTGTGCAACCCCAGAGACGGCAGCCCACCAGGCTCCCCTGTCCCTGGGATTCTCCAGGCAAGAACACTGGAGTGGGTTGCCATTTCCTTCTCCAATGCATGAAAGTGAAAAGTGAAAGTGAAGTTGCTCAGTCGTGTCCAACTCTTAGCGACCCCATGGACTGCAGCCTACCAGGTTCCTCTGTCCATGGGATTTTCCAGGCAAGAGTACTGGAGTGGGGTGCCGTTGCCTCCTCCCAGCAGTAGGGCAGAGGACTCCTATTTTTCATCATAAGCCTTATTGTATTTAAAAAATAAATGCCGAGTACATAATAGGTACCCCAAATCTAACAGCTACCATTTTTTTAAAAATCAGTAATTTTCTTAAAGATCAGAAACCGCTGGTTATATCCCTATAAAAATAAAAAGAATCTACACATATTAATTACAAATAGCTATAAAATATCTGCTAGTTACCCTAACAAGAAATGTGTTGGCTTCCCAGGCGGCTCAGTGGTAAAGAGTCCGCCTGCCAACGCAGGAAATGCAGGAGGCACAGCTTCAGTCCCTGGATTGGGAAGATGAAGATCCCCTGGAGGAGGAAATGGCCACCTGCTCCAGTGTTCTTGCCTGGGAAATCCCATGGACAGAGGAGCCTGGTGGGCTACAGTCCATAGGGTCACAAAGAGTCAGACACAGCTGAGCAACTGAGCACAGAATGTGTAGGATCTATGATGGGAAATTAAAACCTCAACAGAGAAATACACAAAGCTGCATTTCCCTGATGGCCCAGTGGTTAAGAAGCCTCCTGCTAATGCAGTGGACACAGGTTCGATCCCTGGACTAAGAAGATCCCGCATACCTCGGGACACCCAGGCTGGTGCGCCGCAGTTAACGAGCCTGCAGTCCAGAACCTATGCTCCGCAACAAGAGAACCCCCACACATCACAGCTGGAGAGGAGCTCCCACCTTCCACGACTAGAGAAAGCCCGCATGCAGCAACAAAGACTCAGTGTGGCCACAAATAAATTAAAAAAAATACAAAATCTGAATAGAAAGACCTCAAATTCATAGATGAGAAGATGCCAGTTCAATGGCATCCCCGTCAAAATGGAATGGAATTCCAGTCAAAATGCCAATCTTTGCTTTGTTTGGGGTTTTTATCTTTGGGATAATTTGACAATAATTATTCTAAAGTTAACCTGAAAGAATTAATAGGCAAAACCAAGTAAGAATATTCTGAAAAAGAATCTGAGGGCATACTGTCAACATGAAACCACGTGGTTCTGATTATTCCAAGCAACCTGCTAGGACAAGAGGCAGCAGATCAATGGAACAGAACACACATTCCCAGATAATACCTTCCACACAGAGAAGAAGTGTCCCGGAGCCATTAGGGCGCATGGGCATGGTTTAGAGGGATCAAGCCATCTGGGTTCAAACCCTGGCTCTGCCACCTACTAGCTGTGTAGCTGAGTGGGAGATAAATGGAAATGATGAAAGGACTGCCCTTCAGAGCAGAGGCTGGCAAGGCAAGTGCATAGAGTGTTTGCTTCTTGCTGTACAACAATCAGCACGGCCACACAGGGCTCTGCTCCTAGGAAAGCCCCACATGCTTGTTAAAGGTGTTGCTGTCATCAGATTCAAATTCTGAAGAAGCTTTGAACAAGGAACCCTGCATTTTCATTTCATAGTGAGCCTGGCAATTTACTACGTAGTGAGTCCTGCAAGCCGTTTAGGGTAAGGATGAATTATTCAACAAAGGATGCTGGGCAAACTGACATTCCAGTTTTGAGGGAGGGGCAGGTTTAAGTTAGGTTCTTGTTTCACACCATATGGCATACTAAAAACATAACTGTACAGTTTAAATGAAAACTTCATGTTCTGAATTTGAATGAGTTTCAACACAAGATGAATTTTATTCTTGAAAATTAATAATGCATATTTTCTAATAATAGTCACTGAAGAGGCCTAGAAATAAGAAACCAATAGCAAAGAGCACTTCTAGCACCTGGGTTATGGTCTCGAAATACTGTTTCCCACTAAAAGGAGCTGGGCTTCCCTGGAGAACCAGCTGATTCCAGAACTTGCCCAGGAAATGGACAAGATGAGCCTTGTCAGGAGCGTTGAAGGGAAATGCAGATGAAAATGTCCTATTGGGAAAGAAGGAGGTCAGCAAAGACCATGTGAACACGTCAACTGGAAGAGGTTCCTACTGGCCAAAAATTATCATTGGAGCATCAATAATAATGACTGTGGCAACTGGTTTTCGTGTGTGTTTACATGCATGAGTTCATTCAAAAGAGAGAAAACTTAATGACCATCTGAAAGAACCAACTCATTGTTTTGAAAACTGGCAAATACAGACTGAAAAATCAAGTGTTTATCCTGCCATTATTATAGAAATTAACCTCAGGGTAACCAAATAGTTGATGAGAGAAAAGTTTCCCTTGGTGGAAGAATTTTAGCTAAATGAAGAAGAAAAGAATTAGGATATCATCATTTCGTAACCCCTTGTGATTTAATGAGTCTAGGCAGTGATCATTTCGTTCAGTACAATTCAGTTGCTCAGTGGTGTCCGACTCTTTGCAACCCCATGAATCGCGCAGCACGCCAGGCCTCCCTGTCCATCACCAACTCCCAGAGTTCATCACCATCGAGTCGGTGATGCCATCCAGCTGTCTCATCCTCTGTCATCCCCTTCTCCTCCTGCTCCCAGTCCTCCCAGCATCAGAGTCTTTTCCAATGAGTCAACTCTTTGCATGAGGTGGCCAACGTACTGGAGTTTCAGCTTTACCATCATTCCTTCCAAAGAACACCCAGGACTGATCTCCTTTATGATGGACTGGTTGAATCTCCTTGCAGTCCAAGGGACTCTCAAGAGTCTTTTCCAACACCACAGTTCAAAAGCATCAATTCTTCAGCTCTCAGCTTTCTTCACAGTCCAACTCTCACATCCATACATGACCACAGGAAAAACCATTGACTGCTAATATTACAACAAAAGGTTATCATGCATTCAATGCCCTTTGCTAGAAGTGTTTTTAACTTCCAAGCCTTTAGATCTAACTACCAATTTACACCAAGTACAAGGAACAAAATAGTATGTGAAACACTCTCTTAAGGGTGCAATCAGCAAAATCCAGACTGTGGGAAACCCTACAGGCCAAAGGACTCAGTTTCTTCAACTAATAGCCTGGTGTGCTACAGTCCATGTGTTCGCAAAGAGTCAGACACAACTGAGTGACTGAACAACAACAAAAAACAACTATAAATCACAAGGAAAAAACTAGAAGAGGGAAAAGAAAACATAGTTTGTAAGAGACAGCAACAGATTGTATTAGCGTGTGTGCTTAGTTGTGTCCAACTGTGCAACACCAAGGAATGTAGCCCTCCAGGCTCCACTACCCATGGAATTCTCCAGGCAAGCATACTGGAATGGGTTGCCATTTCCTACTCCAGGGGATCTTTCTGACCTAGAGAGCCAACCTGTGTCTCCTGCATCTCCTGTATTGGCAGGCAGATTCTTTACCACTGCACCACTTTGGAAGCCCTACAAATTGTAATATGTGGACTTTATTTGGATTCTGATTCAAACAAACTGAAAACAACAAAGACAACAACAAAGAGAAATCTGATCATTTGCTAGTTTGTTTTTTAATGATATTCAAAAACTATTGCTAAGTATTTCTGGTTGTATGGGTATTGCTACAGATGATCATATATATATATATATATATATACACACATATATATGTTTTTACATATGTTTTTATAAATGATCATATATATATATGTTTTTTTAAATTTCTGACCTTCGGTGATATACACAAAAATATTTACAGATAAAATGAAATGATGGCTGTGATTTGCTTGAAGTAATTTTGCAGGTGAGGAGAAAGTGAATGGAGGTACAGGTGTAATAAGATTGGCCATGAGTTGGAACTGGGCCATGGAGTACATGAGAGCTTACTATTTTGTGTATGGGTGTTTAAACATTTCCATTAAAGGTTAGAAAAAAGATATATACAGGGAGAAAGAAAGCTTACTTGTGGAAAGATGTTTAGACTGTATGAAATATGTGAGTGAATATTTAACTGATCTGAATGGCTTTCTAAACAAATAAAGAATATGTTAGGGAAAAGACTACTACTTTTAACTAAAATAGAAACTTAAAATATGTGTCTGCTTACAAAACATACTAAAATTAAAATAAACACTCTAAGAAAAATAATTGTAACTGATGACAAAAGTTAAAGTGCTTAAGACAGAAGGAAATTAGTAATAAAAGCAAAGCTAATACATTCTGCTTATAGTACAGTAGGCACTCCTATAAGCACTTTACTAGAGCCGTCTAGCATATTATAAAATAGAAAAAGTACTAACATTGCTTGGTCTAATAGCTATCTCATAGGATAAGTTCAAATAATCAATCAATAAGTATTTAACTTCACAATAATAAAATAATCGCAATTTAAGTTGTACTAAAATTTCTTAATTAGTTTTTTATTGAAGGATAATTGGTTTACAGAGTTCTGTTGTTTTCTGTCAAACCTCAACACGAATCAGCCATAGGTAGACATATACCCCCTCCCTTTTGAAGCTGCCTACCATCTACCTCTCCGTCCCACCCCTCTAGGTTGATACAGAGCCCCTGTTTGAGTTCTCTGAGCCATACAGCAAATTCCTGTCGCCTCTCTATTTTACATATGGTCATGTAAGTTTCCATGTTACTCTTTCCGTACATCTCACCCTCTCCCCTACCCCATGCCCACAAGTCTATTCGAAAATTTTAGCTATCAAAATAGTGAAGATCATTGTTAATAATGAACTTCTCTTGTTGATAGTGCAGTGATATGGCTGACTTCGTACCTTACTAGTGGGCATGTAAGTTGGAAGATTCTGGAGAGCCATTCAACAATATTGACTGAGTCTTAGAAACGTTCATACCTCTGAGCCTATTGTTATGCTTTCAGGAATTTGTAGTTATCGATATGATCAGAGATACATATACAGATGTCTCTGGCAAATGGTTCATAAGAATGTTGTCTATAATCAAGAAAAACTGAAGCAACTTAAATTCCAAAAAGGAAAAAAGGGAGCATTTAAATAAATTACAGGAATCAATACCTTGAAATATTAGGAAATCCTTAAAGTGTATGTTTAATTGGGAAAGAATGAATATATGTGTGTGTATGTGTGTGTGTGTGTGTGTATATATATATATATATAACTGAATCACTTTGCTATATACCTGAAACATAGTAAATCAACTATTTGTGGATGTTGCTCAGTCACCAAGTCATGTCCAACTCTTTGTGACCCCATAGACTGCAGCATGCCAGGCTTCCCTGTCCTTCACTGTCTCCTGGAATTTGCTCAAATTCATGCCCATTTAGTTGGTAATGCTATCCAACCATCTCATCCTCTGTTGCCCTCTCCTCTTTTTGCCCTCAGTCTTTCCCAGCATCAAGGTCATTTCCAATGAGTTGGCTCTTCACATAAGGTGGCCAAAGTATTGGAGCTTCAGCTTCAGCATCAGTCATTCTATTGAATATTCAGGGTTGATTTCCTTTAAGATTGACTGGCTTGATCTCCTTGCAGTCCAAGGACCTCTCAAATCCATCAACTATACTTCAATAAATAAATAAATAAAGTATAATTCAATAAAAAATAAATAATATTCATCCTCCTAAAAAAAAGCATGAATAACTGACACAACATGAATGAATCTCAAAACATTATGCAGAACAAAAATCAGACCAAAAAAAGGAGAATATACCACTTGTATCCATGTTTATGAAATTCTAGAACAGGTAAAGAAGTCACGTTAGTCGTTGCTTTTGCAGTGAGTCCAGGAATTAATTTGGAAAGAACATGAGGCCACTTTCTGGGCAGACAGAAACATTCTATGAACATATTAGTGTGTGCTAATTGGGTTTATCCTTTTGTCAAACTCATCCCCCTATACCTACTTATATCCTGTTCAGACTTCATGTAAGACCTTGCCTTTGATGCTAAGTAAATTATACCTCAAAAGGTCATATTTTCCAAGATTTAATAAAATAGGTAAACTATTCAATGTATGGTCTTAATTGAAAAAAAAAAAAAGAACTATGATACAATGCTGTGGATGTAGCACAGTCCTAATTATACCAAAGAAAATGTATGACAAAGATACAGAAATAGAATTGGCAAGAAGGATATCTTCTGATGAACATGTACAGCTTTCATTATAAGAAAAAACAGTGAATGTTTTCTGCTAACTGCTAAGTCACTTCAGTCGTGTCCGACTTTGTGCAACCCCATAGACGGCAGCCCACCAGGCTCCCCTGTCCCTGAGATTCTCCAGGCAAGAACACTGGAGTGGGTTGCCATTCCCTTCTCCAGAGCATGAAAGTGAAAAGTGAAAGTGAAGTCGCTCAGTCGTGTCCAACTCTTCGCGACCCCATGGACTGCAGCCTACCAGGCTCCTGCATCCATGGGATTTTCCAGGCAAGAATACTGGTGTGGGGTGCCATTGCCTTCTCCGAATGTTTTCTAAAACCCACTTTATATGGAATTCCCTTTTTCTCCTTACAGTCTAGCTTTGGCCTTCTTGCAGTTCCTTAAATACAGAACTTGTGTTTCTGTGTTTCCTATGCTCCTGATGACCTCCAGGTATTTAATTCCTGCTCAGCCCGCAGCTCTCAGGTAACTCTTGACTGCCCCAGAGAAGCCCTCTGTGCCCCTTCCCTTAGAGGAGAGGCTACTTGCCTCTCCTCAGTGGTCTTAACAACTGCAATTTTTCATTTCTTTGTGTGCACCTTGAGTTACCCAAACCACAAAGTTAAGTGCACTGTCTTCTAGATGGCCAAGTCTGCTAAGACACCTGATACCAACTGCAAATTTAGGGGTTTTCGAAAACCACTCTCAGGCTCAGTAATTTGCTAAAGACATTAAATTCACCAAAACCTCTGATATTCATGGTTACACTTATTACAAGGAAGGAATACAAATTAGAACTAGTCAAAGTTGGAAGAGACCTATAGGGCAGGGTCTGATCAGTTTCCAAGTGAAAAATTTCTGTCCTCAGGATCCATTACCTCCTAGTCTTTACATGTTACAACAACACACACAGAGGATTGTCCACCCAGGAAGCTCTCTGAGCTTGGGCGTCCAAAGTTTTTAACTGAAGGTTCATTATGTAAGCGATTGATTGACGGCTCACAGGGTTGAACTCAGGCTCTAGGTCTTTCTGGCTTTCTGGCCATAGCCAGCTTCTGCCCTAAGACTAGGCTGCATGATTGTCCCCACCCTGAGAAACTCCTTAGCATAAACATAAATCAGATGTGTTCTGAGGGGCTCACCGTGACACTCCTGATATTACTGAAGAAATTCAAGGGTATAGAGATTACTTCCCAGAAACTGGGGGGTGGTGGGTGGGATTTAGGGCTGGTGATCAGATTTCTTTCTGAGCAGGCCAAATGGTTACACACAGCACTGTTAGATAAAGAGTGCTCCCCACCTGTCCCAGTTCCAAAAGGCTAGGACCACATCTAGTTTTGCTCCCGGTTTCATTCCTTGCACCCAACAGAGTGGTGAGCAAATGTTGAGTCGGTGTAACATTGTAGTTTACAGCAGGGGATTGGCAGAGTCCTAGTTTGAATGTTGGCTCTTCTTTTCACTGAGTAGACCTTGATGGGTTATTTAACCTCTCATTGCCTCATTCTCCTCATCTGTAAATTGCGGGTAGTGATAATATTATATTAATACCTTTCTCAGAGAATTGCAATGAGGAGTAAATGAATGAACATCAGTGAAGTTCCCAAAATAGCACCTGGCGCAGAGTAAAAGCTAGCGAAGTGTCTGATATTATTAAGTGCTCAATAAATAATTGCTGATAGAGCAACTGGCTATCACATGAGAGGTGCTTAGCAAATGTTAATTGAAAAATATAGAATAAGATTTTCTTCTTTAGCAGGTTTTTTTTTCTATTATTTTTCTATTAACATAATATTTTTTTAAATTTTATTTTACTTTATTTTACTTTACAATACTGTATTGGTTTTGCCATACATCAACATGAATCCACCCCGGGTGTACACATGCTCCCAATCCTGAACCCCGCTCCCACCTCCCTCCCCATACTATCTCTCTGGGTCATCCCAGTGCACCAGCCCCAAGCATCCTGTATCCTGCATTGAACCTAGACTAGCGATTCGTTTCTTATATGATATTATACATGTTTCAATGCCATCCTCCCAAATCATCCCACCCTCTCCCTCTCCCACAGAGTCCAAAAGACTGTTCTATACATCTGTGTCTCTTTTGCTCTCTTGTATACAGGGTTATCATTACCATGTTTCTAAATTCCATATATGTGTGTTAGTATACTGTATTGGTGTTTTTCTTTCTGGCTTACCTCACTCTGTATAATTGGCTCCAGTTTTATCCGCCTCACTAGAACTGATTCAAATGTATTCTTTTTAATGGCTGAGTAATACTGCATTGTGTATATGTACCACAGCTTTCTTATCCATTCATCTGCTGATGGACATCTAGGTTGCTTCCATGTCCCAGCCTTCAAAATGGGAGAAAATAATAGCAAATGAAGCAACTGACAAACAACTAATCTCAAAAATATACAAGCAACTCCTGCAGCTCAATTCCAGAAAAATAAATGACCCAATCAAAAAATGGGCCAAAGAACTAAATAGATATTTCTCCAAAGAAGAGATACAGATGGCTAACAAACACATGAAAAGATGCTCAACATCACTCATTATCAGAGAAATGCAAATCAAAACCACAATGAGGTACCATTTCACACCACTCAGAATGGCTGCGATCCAAAAGTCTACAAGCAATAAATGCTGGAGAGGGTGTGGAGAAAAGGGAACTCTCTTACACTGTTGGTGGGAATGCAAACTAGTATAGCTGCTATGGAGAACAGTGTGGAGATTCCTTAAAAAACTGGAAATAGAACTGCCTTATGACTCAGCAATCCCACTGCCGGGCATACACACTGAGGAAACTAGAATTGAAAGAGATACATGTACCCCAATGTGCAGCACTGTTTATAATAGCCAGGACATGGAAGCAACCTAGATGTCCATCAGCAGGTTAACATAGTATTAAATGTATTGATTTGGACATATCATCACTATGTCTGATGTTCAGGTCTTTAATCATCTGTAATTCTAAAGATTATGTAGCTCAATAATATGCTTAGAAAAATACAAAAAATTTCCAGTCTTTTTGCCTCTCTACCAGGCATTACCCCCAACAACAGAGCGAGGAGTTGAATTAGACAGGGTTCAAAGTGTCTTCCAACTCCAACAAAGTGTTATTTGTCCTTAGGAAACAAACTAGATATAACAACAGAGAAGACCAGTTTACATGGAGGCATGAAACCTATGAATGTGTAAGTTTCCATTTAAAAAAAGGAACAAAGAGAACATTCAAGTTGACTACCAAAATCCATCTGTTATATGTGAACACATAGATTTGAGTTGTGGCCATAAATTTTTAACAATTTGATGTCATTTGACTCCCTGGCAAATCATACACAAAGATTATAGAAGATTTAGTGAGAAACGATTTATTTAATCTTGTCAACTTAAACTGGCCTGATGGAAGGTGATGCAATCAGTAATGTCTCCAGACAAGAGATTAAGCACCTTCAAGTAATACCACTAGCAATTAGAAAAAGAATCAACTTCTAAAAACATTTTTTAGTTACAAAGTAATGCATATATATTTGGATACAATAACCAGATGATTTAACACTCATCTACTATTATTCAGCAATTATTAAATTCTTGAATAATAGAAAGTAAATGTGTTCCAATCACTGTTCTTACCGTGTTTATTTTCCAGATGTAGCAAGTGTTAACAGTTTGTTCTATATACTTCTATGCCTAGACACACAATAAAAACCACGTGTCTGTGCTGTTATGACAAGCATCTGTAAAGTGCTATTTGTTCTTGCCATTTTAGTGTTACCGCAGGCCGTCACTCAGTTTGAAGAACTGGTCGGTATGGCAGAGTCACTGCTCAAGGGTGGAGGAACCCTGTCCACATCCGCATCCACCCTCTGGAGAGCAGCGAATAACTCCTCACCAGATTCCTTTGCTTCTACGTGCAGTAATTCTAACTCGGATTCCAGTTCACCCATCTCCCTGAAAGCTGAGGACGACCATCAGACGGATGAGAAACAGGTCAGCGGGGAGACTGTCCCATCTTTCTCTGGGGTGCAGTTACAGGCAAAATGAAAATCACAGAACAACATAGTCATTGTCTTATCAGATCACTTTACGGAATTTTAGGTCAATCATAATATTCTGATGACACGAAACAATTTTTTTGCAGTAAATCTAATATCTGTGAAGCAAATAGCCAGTTTAGAAAATAAATGGTGAACAATGATGAAGTTAGTAAACTAGCAAATTCCTAAACCAGTGAGGAAAGGGCAATAATCCATTAAAGGTTATAAAACTGTACTACTGAGACCAGGTGAATTTCAGCCTGTACATGCTGGCTGAACACAATTCTTTGTCTTCTCTACCAATTTCTCTTAATCAAGAAACAGAAGCTGAAAATGCAAGTTTTGTTAGAATCAGTCTGGGAAAATATGCCTTCAAGAGCAAGTAATAACTGTAAATGCTCACAGTCTAGTGTTCAGAATACTTGAATCTTCGTGTACCAGTTTCCTCCTGCGATGTAACAGGATCCCACAAACTGAGTGATTTATAATATTACAAACTCACATGCTATAAACCCAAGGTGCTGGCTAGTTCTCTCCTTTCTAGAGGCTCAGGGGAAGGCTCTGTTTCCTGCCCGGGTGGGTTCTGGAATTCAGTTTCTTGTGGCGCTACAGCTGAGCTCACTGTTTCCTTGTCAGCTGTAAACTGAAGGATGTTCCCACATACCCTGATTCCTGGTCTTCTTCCACCATCTTCAAAGCCAGTCAGAGCAGGCAAACCCCTCTCACTCTTCGAGTCCCTCCGTCCTCTGTATCTTCTTTCTTGCCCACTCTTCTGCGTTCAGAGGGCTCATGTGAGCCCTCAATAGATGTTAGCCATTTTCTTTATTATCATTAAACATTCATTGTGTGCTTATTATGTACCAGACACTGCTAAGTGTGTGTATGTATTTATACAAATAAAACTACATATGTATGTGTGTATGTAAATATATATTCATACTTGCAATAAAGTACATGAATTTTAAGTGTAAAAACGGTAAAAATTTAAGAACGTCTCATAATTAGATTGGGCCTTTCTGAATAACCCAGCATACTCTCCAACTTTCCCCATCTCAAGGTCCTTTAATGACTCCTGCAAAGTTGATTTTCCCATATAAGGTGACACATTCACAGGTTTCCGGGATGACGATGTGGTTATTGTTCGTGGGCCATTATTCTGTTTAGTAGGAATGGTTGAGGGTAGAATAATCCTTAAAGCACCAAATCCAGATTACATGACAAGAATTTGAATACACTCTGGAAACAAATACCTCATAAATATTGGGAATCTATCTCAAAAATAACATCTAACTCTAACCCCTGATATATATATATATAAATGTATATTAAATATATGGGCATCACCTTAAAGAATGTTGATTTTGTTTTCTGGTCTGTATTAATTCAATGAATAATATATTTCTTCAAATACTCCTTTCTTTCTTCAGTTATTTCAATTATTATTTTTAATTTTTTAGTTCAAGATTGAAAAATGGCAGATTGCACGTTGCAACAAGAGCAAGCCTCAGAAGTTCATTAATGATTTAATGCAAGTGCTTTACACAAATGAATACATGGCCACACACAGCCTGACGGGGGCAAAATCCTCTACTTCAAGGGACAAGGCCGTGAAACCAGCTATGAATCAGAATGAAGTTCAAGAAATTATAGGTGATATGATTGCATTATATTGTGTCACATAAATCTGAAATTATTACCATTCAACATTTAGCTGTTCTTTCATTACCTTTTTTTCTTCAAATTTATTTTTCTATGAGAGAAATATCTCAGGGTAGCCGAAGCCTCTTATGATTCATGATGAGTTTTGTAGAAGAGCTTTACATTAAAAGTGGTTAATGGGACTTCCTTGGTGGTCCAGTGGTTTTAGAAGAGTAAAGTTTCAAAATTCACTCCAACAAAATTTTAGTAACTGTTCATATCTTGTATTCTTTTTCTTATTTTGGTTAGAAATATCCCTTATCTTTTATTCAGAAAAATGAAGCTTAATGTAACCATCCTACCTACAGTTTTTAAGTTAATCTCCTTAAATATAATAATCTAGGTTATCCAGTAACAATTTTAAGTGCTCACTGAATCCCAGCTCTCTGTATTTTGATAGTACTTCATTTCTTAGTTGGAAAATGGTCAGAATCTGCTTGTTTCAGCTGATGCTGGGAATGGGTAAAAATAAACTCAGCATTTTGGGTCAAGGGCATGTGATATTCAGAACAAGCAACAAGGGTAACGCTGGGTGGTACCATAGGAAGACTCATACATATGTTCTCAGTTTGTGATATAGAACTAGTTATTTCTTGCTTTGCTTTGGAAAATCTGCCTATATAGTCTGTTTAAATATCTCTTGGGTGTTTGGGCTTCTTTTTCAAAATGGAGGCAAAAATTATAATGTGTGGTGCTTGGTGTTTTATCTCAGTTCATATCTTAATATGCAAAGCCCTGATAATGTGGGTTTTTAATTACTGGACTTCCCTCGTGGCTCAGAGGTTAAAGCGTCTGCCTGGAATGCAGGAGACCCAGTTCGATCACTGGGTCGAGAAGACCCTATGGAGAAGGAAATGACAACCCACTCTAGTATTCTTGCCTGGAGAATCCCATGGAGGGAGGAGCCTGGTAGGCTACAGTGCGTGGGATCGCAAAGAGTCGGACACGACTGAGTGATTTCACTTCACTTCACTTTACTTATTTTTATTCAAGTATAAATTACAGGTGTACAATATAGTGTTTTGGGGCTTCCCAGGTGGCTCAGTGGTAAAGACTCCACCTGCCAATGCAAGGGAACACAGGAGATGTGGGTTCAGTCCCTGGGTGGGAAAGAGCTTCCACTGGCAACCCACTCCAGTGTTCTTGCCTGGAGAATCCTATGGAGAGGAGCCTGGTCGGCTATAGTCCATGGGGTAAAAAAAGAGTCGGACTCGGCTCAGTGACTGAGCATGCACACAAGCAATATAGTGTTTCACAGTTTTTAATTATACTCTATTTACAGTTATTATAAAATATTGGCTCTATTTCCCAGGTTGTACAGTGAACGTGAAAGAGAAAGTTGCTCAGCCATTTCAGACTCTTTGCAACCTCATAGATTGTTTTCTCCAGGCCAAAATGCTGGCGTGGATAGCCTATATCCTCTCCAGGGAATCTTCCCAACTCAGGGATCAAACTCAGGTCTCCCGCATTTTGGGCATATTCTTTACCAGCTGAGCCACCAGGGCAGCCCAAGAATACTGGAGTGGATAGCCTATCCCTTCTCCAGGGGATCTTCCTGACTCAGGATTCAAACCAGGGTCTCCTGCATGGGAGGCAGATTCTTTACCAGCTGAGCCACAAGGAAAGCCCATAGAACTTACTTTATGCATAATCATTGTATCTCTTATCCCCCCAGCCCAACATCGCCCCTCCCCTACTCCCCCACTCCCCACTGGTAACCACTGGTTTGTTCTTTGTTTTTGTGACTCTACTCCCATCTGATAAAGTGTTTTTCTATGTTTTGTTGTTGTTACAGGAATCACAAAGCAATTATTTCCCAACACAGACGATGTTTCAATCAGGAGAATGATAGGGCAAAAGCTAAACAACTGTACCAAGAAGCCAAATTTAAGCAAAACTCTGAACTCTCAGGATATTAAGTAGAACTTCTTGGTAAGTCTTGTCAATCTTTGTAATCCTTTCAGTATGGCAAGAAGATGCAATACCTGTACCCCATGAGACAGCCTTTCCCAAACACTCTGCTGGAGGAGACCAGTTGGCTGTGCGAAGCTGATGAGTATTTCTGGGGTGAAGCAAAGACAGGGAAGGGGATGTAAACTTGGGAAATGCTGGGTCAGGTACACAGATTCTCCTTTCCCATAGCCTCTCAGATATTCCGATGCCCTTTAAACATGCCCGAGTGCAGCAGAAATCTCTAAGAAGGGCATATTTTATATAGGGTTTCCCAAATGCATTTCAACGGCAACCCACTCCAGTACTCTTGCCTGGAAAATCCCATGGATGGAGGAGCCTGGTGACCTGCAGTCCATGGAGTCGCAAAGTCAGACACGACTGAGCGACTTGACTTTCACTTTTCACTTTCATGCGTTGGAGAAGGAAATGGCAGCCCACTCCAGTGTTCTTGCCTGGAGAATCCCAGGGACGGGGGAGCCTGGTGGGCTGCCGTCTATGGGGTCACACAGAGTCGGACACGACTGAAGCGACTTAGCAGCAGCAAATGCATTTCACTGAGGAAGTTTTATTTTTCTTCACATCTTAACTGTGGGTGGAGCTAGAAGGGAGCCAGGGGAAAGACACATGACAATTTAGAAAGTGCTTTTCTAGCATAAGGCGGGTACAGACCCTGGGGAGGTCCCTGAGGTCCATCTCTGGAGCTGCACTTACAGTGCTGAATAGAGAACAAACTGCTGGTCGAGGGTCTCCTCTACCATCCCGTCCTGCTTCCCAGTGTCTTTAAATCTTTCAGTCAGTTGTTACAGTTTGTATTTGTTAGATAAGTATTTTTACCAATCTATTTGTATTAAAATACTCAAAGGAAGAGCTATTTGTTTTTGGTGAGTTCTAAAGGAAATTCGCTTTACGATCAGGCCTTGCCCTAGGCCTTCCACTTTGATGTGGAATCGTGTTTGCTTCACTAACTGAAAGCCTTGGCCTTTTCGCCTGTCCTCACTCTTCCTCTTCATTATTTTGATGGAAAAGGCAGGACACGTGTGCACTGTTATGCTTTTAATAACTTTTAAACAGAGGTATATGATAAGCAAGGGAGGGCTGGTTTTCCTTCCAGTTTCTTTACTTTTGCCCTTGACTTCCACTTTGCCTGCTCTCTGCCTGATTCGTCACCTTGAGACCATGTCATTTGTCTTTTTCTTCTGACTGTGTTTTAAAGAGATGTGGATATGAGTGTAATACTGTGATTCCCCCATCCATCAGTGACTACCACCTCATCCTTCTGGAGGATCCCTTACTATGTTGCTATACATTTAAGGCTACCTTTGCTGAGGCTCAACAATAGTCTCTCTTCCTATAACAAAACAAAATGACCAAAAAACCTACTTTTGACAGCTGCAGGGAAATTCTTTCCCTTGGCTCATACATGCTGGCAGACCTACCTGAAGAATTTATAAAAGGTAAAGATACTTGTATCCTTTTTCTCCCCCAGGGATTAAAATTTTCAGTAGATGGTGAATCTCACAACCACCGAGTTAAGAGCTAATTGCTTAAAAGAGCCCTTGGAACTTCTTGGGTTTTTAAAAAAATTTATTTTATTGAAGTACAGTTGACTTACAATGTTAATTTCTACTGTAGAGCAAAGTGATTCGCATATATATATTCTTTTTCATATTCTTTCCATTATGGTTAATCCCAGGATATTCAAAATATGGACTTCTTTTTTGACATGAGGCTCCTCAGTAGTATCAGGGCCAAGTTCCCCATCTATAGATCATGTTACCAGACCTCCAAGTCATAGGGCTCTCTTTTGGAGCACATAATTGTGTCTCAGAGCTCTGCAAAGCATTTTCATATCCTAACTTCTTCTTGTTTTATATCCCAGGCTGCTGAGAGTAGGTATGAAACTCATATCTGATAACAGCAGAATATTGAAGAAATTAAAGTTAAAAGATTTTTCTATCAGTTTTGCTTGCAGTTGCCAGTCATAAAATCACCCGATGATGACATTAATTGAAACTGAAAGGAAGAAGAAATCTTTTGTTATGAATACAGGAAACTCTGGTGCCTGTGCACCTGAGCTTGGGTGCCAAGATGCTTGGAATAGAAATGCATATATTTTGAATTGGAAGTATAGATAAACAGTAGAATGGGATTTTTGTTTAATTGGCAGATACGTTTCATTTGAAGTATAGGCTCAATCCAGTTATTTCAAAAGGACCGAGAAAATACACTGGGAAAGACAGGGTCACAGAAGACCTGATTCAGCTGCGCCTGATGAATGAGTCAGATACAGCACCACCTGGTGGAGCACTGCTAACACTTTTCTCTTCTTGCTCGTTTAACGAGTAGGAACCTAAAGTGACTGCATGTATTCAGGCAAACCATATTCCTCCTCACTGTGCCTTCAAAAGTATTCTTTGGAAAAATCATTGTTCTCCCATTGCTGCAATAAAGGCAGTAGATACTGAAAAACCATGTAGATTTCTATGAATTCCAATATATCCAGGAAGCCCAGCAGGCCTACCGGGGCTCTGGTAGACTGTGCCGCCCATGCAGGACTGAGCTCCCAGTGGCCCCCAGCTTGGATTTGAGAAGACAACCATTGCCCAGCTCAGACTCATCTTTGTAAGCATAAGAGCTAAGCCCATCCTGCCACTTTGAGTCCACCCCCGCTCACTTCTGTGACTTTTCTGTGGCTCTCACTCTGCCTAGAGCTCGTGTTGCCAATCTTTCTGACCTTTCTCCATTGTTTTGCTTTTTTCTTATAGGAAATTTTACCTATAACAATTACAAAATATTAGACTATCAACCCCTGTAACATTCCTCTGTGGTCAAACAGCCTTCTGAAATGTCCACGGCTGCTGCAGTGTATATAATCTCTATCATAATATTACATGTGCATGTAACTTAAAGGTGATCTGATACAGCAGTGCTCAAACAAGGTGGGAGGGATTTTGTCCCCTGCCCCTGTAAGGGGATATGTGAAAATGTCTTGGAGGCATTTGGGTTAGAGAGGCGCCAGGGATGCTGCTATCCATCCAACAATAGACAGGACAGTCCCCATAACAAAGAATTACCCAGTCCAACTGTCAATTCTACCTAAGTTGGGAAAGTGAAAGTGAAAGTTGCTCAGTCGTGTCCAACTCTTTGTGACCCCATGGACTGTAAAGTCCATGGAATTCTCCAGGCCAGAATACTGGAGTGGGTAGTCTTTGCCTTCTCCAGGGGATCTTCCCGACCCAGGGATCAAACCCAGGCCTGTCCCATTGCAGGCAGATTCTTTCCCAGCTGAGCCACAAAGGAAGCCCAAGAATACTGGAGTGGGTAGCCTTTGCCTTCTCCAAGGGATCTTCTCGACCCAGGAATCAAACCGGGGTCTCCTGCACTGCAGGCAGATTCTTTATCAACTGAGCTATGAGGGAAGCCCAAGGCTGAGAAATCCTGACGTAAATGATTTCCTGGTCACCAGGATGGTAGAATAGGAAGACGCTGAGCATACCTCCTCCCAGGGGCACACCAAGATTAAACCTGTTTGCAGACCATCTATCAATAGGAATGACCTGAAGACTAGCAGAAAAGCTCTTCTACAACTAAAGATATGAAGAAGGAACCACAGCAAGAAGGGTAGGAGGGGTGGAGACATGGTATAGTCAAGACCGAAGTAAGTAACCAACGAACAGGAGGACAGTCACAATCGCAGAGGTTCTCCCAAAAAGTGAAGGGTCCAAGACCCATATCAAGCTTCCCAGCCGTGGAGGTCCTGGCAGCAGGAAGACAAGCCCCCAGAATATCTGCCTTTGAAGGTGCAGCTTGCACTCAGGAGCGCCAGGGGCCTGTAGGGAATAGAGACCCCACTCAAACAGGGCACACGCAGAATCCCACACACTGCTGGAGCCCTCTCTCTAGCCTGTTAGCTCCAGGACTTACCCACCCACCAGGCAGTCACCACTAGTCCCGGGACCCCTCAGGCTGAACAGGGACCTGGCCCCACCCTCTAGCAGGCTGGCAGAAGCCCTGGTACAGCCAAGGCCAGAACCAGCACTGGGAGCCCTGGACCCACAGCCAGCGTGCCACTCCTCACATCAGTGGGCTGGCACAAGCCTCAGGACCCACTGGGCCCCACAGAGCCTGCCCTGGATCACCCAAAGCCTGCAGCCAGTTCACCAGGATCCTGCCTTGCCCAGTGGCTCAGCATAAATCCCAGGGCTCCACAGGCCTGGCAGCCAGCTGTGCCAGGATATGGCCCCTTCCACCAGCAGCCAGTAGCTTCTGCAGGTGGCAGGGCCTGGCAGCCAACTGGACAAGGGAGAGTCCCATATACCAGCATGCCCACAGCATGCCCCACCACGACGGGAGGGCCCACTCAGCCTACATGGGGCACCCTGAGAGCACACAAGGGGCGTGTGCTACTGGTACCCACAGCGTGCTCCACCACAACAGGAGGGCCCACTCAGACACAAAGGGCGTGTGCTATTGGTACCCACAGCCTGTCTCCTACATAAGTCCACTTCTCCAAAATGTGGATGGAAATGTAAGCAAGGGAACTTCCATTCCACTGTCAGCCAACTTTTCAACAGAAACTATGCAGGCCAGAAAGGAGTGGCACAGTATAGTCAAAGTGATAAAAAGAGAAACCTAAATCAAAATAGTCCACCCATCAAGGCTCTCGTTGACATTTGGAGGAGAGAGAGTTTCCCAGGCAAGTGCTGCACTCTTTAGTTCCTCTTCACTTTCTGCCATTATATCATTCACATATCTGAGATTGTCGATATATCTCCTGGCAGTCTTGATTCCAGCTTATAATTCTTCCACCCTGGCATTTTATATGATGTACACTGCAAAGAAGTTAAGTAAGCAGGGTGACAATACACAGCTTTCTGATACTTTTTTCTCAATTTTGAACTAGTCTATTGTTCCATGTCCCATTAATTGTTGCTTCTTGACTCGCATACAAGTTTCTCAGGAGGCAGATAAGGTGTTCTGGAATTCCCCATCTCTTTAAGAATTTTCCAGTTTCTTGTGATCCACACAGTGAAACGTTTTAGCATAGTCAATGAAGCCGAAATAGATTCCAAATTTCCTAGAATTCCACTTGACCCAATGAATTGCATTGTGATCCAATGATTCCATTCTGTGATCCAACTAATGGTTAAAATTTGATCTCTAGTTCCTCTGCCTCTTTGAAAACCAACTTGGACATCTAGAAATTTTTGGATCACATACTCCTGAAGCCTAACTTGAAGGATTTTGAACATAACCTTACTGACATGTAAAATGAATGCAATTGTATCCTAGTTGGAAAATTCTAAAAGAGAGCATTGCCCTTTTTTTGTGATTGGAATGAAAACTGACCTTTTCTAGTCCTGTGACCACTATTAAGCTTTCCAAATTTGCTGTCATATGGAGGGCAGCACTTTAACAGCATCATCTTTTAGGATTTGAAATAACTGGAATTCCATCACCTCCACTAGCTTTATTCTTAGTACTGCTTCCTAAGGCCCATTTGACTTCACACTCCAGGATGTATGGCTCTAGGGGAGTAACCATATCATTGTGGTTATCGAGGTCATTAAGACCTTTTTTTTTCTGGTTGAGTTAAAGCTTTTCTTAAAAACATGTAAAACTACTCCCACTTGTGAGTTAGTATATCTACATTATTACCTTTAATTGCAATCTACTGTTTCATGTTATACATCACTGTAGTTTATTTCTTCATTTTTTGTTTTTGTTTTTGTTTGTATTTTAGTTCATTTATTTTTTTCATTGAAGGATAATTGCTTTACAGAATTTTGTTGTTTCCTGTCAAACTTCAACATGAATAAGCCATAGGTATACTCTACACATGGACATCACCAGATGGCCAACATCGAAATCAGATTGATTATGTTCTTTGCAGCCAAAGATGGAGAAGCTCTATACAGTCAACAAAAACAAGACCAGGAGCTGACTGTGGCTCAGATCATGAGCTCCTTCTTGCCAAATTCAGACTTAAATTGAAGAAAGTAGGGAAAACCACTAGGCCACTCAGGTATGACCNCTGTGTGTCTCTGTAGAGTGGGGGCAGGTGCCCTGAAGACCTGACTGAGCTCTGAGGTCACCCTGTTACATCACAGTCCCACAGGGCAGGTTCATGGTGTTTTGTGCACCTCTAGATATGCATAATGTGTTTATGATATATGTTTTACTTTGAGAAATACAGTAAGATTCTATAAAATTAATTTGGAAAAATAAATAGGTACAATTTTAGTGTCATACTCTGAGGTTTAAATGCATAATTATGTTACAAATTCTGACAGTTAACATAACTCCTTGTGTTCAGCTGAGGTTTAGAACTCAATTTAAATATTTTAAATATAGAGAATTTTTTGTATCTTTGCATCCTGAGGAATGTATATCCAACCTGATAGAGCCTCTTAGAAATAGCCTTGTTTACAAATAGAGGATTAAAAGTTGACAGCTCCATAGAAGTGAATTATATGCTCTGAGTGGAACTGCAATATGAGAAGAATCTAGTAAAAATATTCCTGTTGCATTTAAATGGTGCCACAAAATTATAATTCAATTCTATTTTAAGCTACATTCAGATCATAATTTACTTTCCTCTCACCCCATCCTATGCTGGATTCCATCAAGATGTGTTTATTACTATATTTTTTATAGTACCATCCAGCAAAGATGAAATGCTACTGGGTACAGCTCTCTGCTTGAGTGTTCTCAGATACAAAAAAATTTTGTGTTCTTTCTATATCTTTTATCAAGAAGAACGTTACTACCTGATGTATTCTGGTTTAGGTTTCTTAGTTTTTTCATATAAATCTAATTTTCCAGCCATCAGTTTGCATTACGGCATAGCATACTCTCTGTATATTGCCATATATATAAACACCAAACTAAACACAATATTGTTTATTGATGCTTTTGAACTGTGGTGTTGAAAACGACTCTTGAGAGTCCCTTGAACTGCAGGAGATCAAACCAGTCAATCTTAAAGGAAATCAGTCTTGAGTATTCATTGGAAGGATTAATGCTGAAGCTGAAACTGCTATACTTTGGCCACCTGATGCAAAAATCTGACTCCTTGGAAAAGATCTGATGCTGGGAAAGATTGAAGGCAGGAGGCGAAAGGGACAGCAGAGGATGAGATGGTTGGATGGCATCACTGACTCGATGGACATGAGTTGTACCAAGCTCTGGGAGCTGGTGATGGACAGGGAAGCCTGGCATGCTGCAGTCCATGGTGTCTCAAAGAGTTGGACACAACTGAGCACTGAACTGAACTGAAACACAATATGCTGAAAGAAAGGAATGATGAAAATTGGGGAGTACAGAGAGCACCAGTATCTTTGGCGTAATTTTTCTGAAGTCCAGTGTACTACAGAAGAGGCCACCAGCTGGCTCACTGTTCTCCTTGCCCTCACTCTACATTAGCACTACATTACTGTCTGTCTGGATTGGTTATCTTGTTAACTAATCATCCCCCATTTCATACTCTACTAATCTTCCTGAAATACACCTCTAATGTGGTTCCCATCTCAACACTACTAACTTGATTCCTTTGCCTGTAGAATAAAGTCTAGGTTTTGACTGGGGTATTTAAGGCCCTATTGATGTTGAAGGTAGTATGTGTGCAAGGAAAGGATTGAGGAAATTTGATTTCATAAGGATAAAGAGGATGAAGCCAAACTATCAAAGAACTCCATGATTTTGAGCTTAGAGATCTAAAAGATTATTGATAACCATCCCAGTCATAAAATACTGTACCATGATATCTGTATTTTTAACATTATCCTTGGACTGTTTCCCTATTTCCAAGGAGTACGTGGCTTTTTCCCCTCTTATGTATATTTAGACTCTTTTCGGGTTTTGTCATTTTGCATTATTGGTCTTCTCTGAATCTTTACCTCTGCTGCTTCTGTTTCTGATTATTTTGTGCCACCTGTGAGGCCTCCTCTTCACAGGAATTCTTGTTAATTCCAACCAAAAAACTCCAGTGATTGTAAATGTATATGTGGTTTCAATGATTGTTCATGACTTGTAAGTTTGCTGACTTCCTTTTTAGGAGAGACCATCAATACCTGTTCTTGAATACATCAAGCTGATCTGTGGTGATGATAAAGAGCCTAGAACCTATTGTAGTGATGTAAGTATGTTTGTGTTTCTTCAATTCTGTCATTAAGTACAGTTTGTTCTGGACATGGCTTGAACTGGCTTACAAGAATCGATTGTTCAATTTGAACTGATTGTTAAACATAGATATTATTAAAACTGCAAGTATAACTCAGCCATACAAAAGAATGAAGTAATGCCATTTGCATCAACATGGATAGACCTAGAGATTATCATACTAAGTGAAATAAATCAAAAGACAAGCACAAGACAAGGATGATATTACTTGCATATAGAATCTAAAATATGATATCAGTGAACTTATTTACAAGACAGAAATCGACTTAGAGAGATAGAAAACAAACTTACAGTTAACGAAAGGGAAAGAAGAGAGGGATGAATTAGGAGTTTGGAATTAGCAGATACAAGTTCACTTCGGTTCAGTTCAGTCGCTCAGTCGTGTCCGACTCTGCGACTCCATGAATCACAGCATGCCAGTGGTTACACCAGGGGTCCATCACCACTCCCGGAGTTCACTGAGACTCAGGNAACGAAAGGGAAAGAAGAGAGGGATGAATTAGGAGTTTGGAATTAGCAGATACAAGTTCACTTCGGTTCAGTTCAGTCGCTCAGTCGTGTCCGACTCTGCGACTCCATGAATCACAGCATGCCAGTGGTTACACCAGGGGTCCATCACCACTCCCGGAGTTCACTGAGACTCAGGTCCATCGAGTCGGTGATGCCATCCAGCCATCTCATCCTCTGTTGTCCCCTTCTCCTGCCTCCAATCCCTCCCAGCATCAGAGTCTTTTCCAGTGAGTCAACTGTTGGCATGAGGTGGCCAAAGTACTGGAGTTTCAGCTTCAGCATCATTCCCTTCAAAGAAATTCCAGGGCTGATCTGCTTCAGAATGGACTGGTTGGATCTCCTTGCAGTCCAAGGGACTCTCAAGAGTCTTCTTCAACACCACAGTTCACTGCTATATAAAAAGAAGATAAACAACAAAGTGTGTTGTAATAACCTATAACGGAAAAGAATATATATAACTAAATCAATTTGCTGTAAGCCAGAAGCTAACACAACATTGTAAATCAACTGTACTTCAATTAAAAAGTTCAAGTGTATAAAAATTTAAAAGTGAATAGTTTATCATTACATTTAAGGTAATAGATACACAAACCTCTCCATATCCTAATGTCTACACACTTGAGGTTATTTACGTCTGCTGTACTGTGTGGTAGAAATACTGTATAATGATGTGCTCCTGAAGGATGATGGGAGTATTTACAGCGATGTAGTTGACAGACTGCAAAGCAAAGCAGGGGTTGGTTTATTATTTGTTGATTAATAAGCTAAAGAAATAACTAAAGAATAATAAACTAAAGAATAATAATAATTTATTAATAAAGTAAACTGAAGAAAGTGATAGGTGAAATCTTAATATGGATTAAGCTTAAAAATGTGATATGTCTCTAACTACTAGATGCTATTCTGTACGAAAAATTGAGGAAATCTTGCAGTATTTAAAAACTCTTAATTGATTCAACAATATCATTGATGAATGAGTGGAGTTCTGATATAAATATTTTTTAACTTTCTTCTTAATCATGTACATGAAAATATCAACCATTCTTCACACTAGAACTGTCTTTACTTGTATAATATATGAGCAACTTTTATGTTGAATTGGGTGATAATCAAAAATTAAATCAGATTTTATGACATTATTATTGGCAATATAAGTTTAAAAATTGATAGTGGATTTTTCAAGAAATTACAGGTCATTGAAGTTATAGGCATCAACTGAAAATCAAGGTAAGTATTCTAGATTAAATTTTATTTCTAAAATTAAGAAATCATTAACAGAACTTTGTGCATTAACCCTAAAAGTGTTGCCATAAATTTTACTTATATTTGTAAAATTATTTTTTAGATTTTGTTCCCTAAGATGACAAAATGACAGGGTGATTTTTTGCATTTTTTAAATGTGAAGAAGGTAAAAACAGATACAGAAAGTAGCGATAGTAATAAGAACTATTGTGGGTTGCCTAAGTCAAAGGAATTGGATTTCAAATATGCTGAACAACCAATCATTGAAGCAAAGCCATCATCTTCATCAAAGGAAAAAATGGATAATCTTGTGCTTCCAGATTGTTGGAATGAAAAACAAGTGGTTATGTTTACAGAACAATACAAACAACTTGAAATAAAAGAAGGTAAATGGGATGTAAGGATTGCTCAACAGTTCAGCATTTGGGATTAAAAGCAGAAGATCATGTCCACATGTCCAAGGAGTGGGTTGCATATTTGGTAACCCCTAATGGCAGTTATAAAACTCCTAGACAGGCTTCTCTGTGGAAAAAAAATTAAGGAGCATGATGTTTCTAAAGCCCATGGTAAAGTTCACGATTTGTTAAAGGAATCAATTAATGACTCAGTTTCTAATTTAGTGTATAAATAATGTAATAAAAATATTGATGCTACTGTAAAAGTTTTCAAGACGGTTTATAGTTTAGTAAAACATAATAGACCTTTGTCTGATATTGCAGAGGCAATAGAATTACAAGAAGAAATGGGGTGAGAATAGCAGAGCGTGTCGCAAAAGAAATGAAGATGACAATATTTAAGGATATTATAAAAGAGAAGACCAAAATCTGCATGATGGTTGATGAAGCCTCCACGGTTTCAAAGAAGAGGACCCTCGTGATTTATGTCCAGTACACAGTATAGTCAGCTCCTGCACCAGTTATGTTGTTTGTTACTTTAAAGGAACGGGTGTCAGCCACAGTAGAATGTATCTTCAATACGTTATTGAGTACTTTATTTTTTTTTTAATTTAAATTTTTTTATTTTTTATTTTTTTCCATCTCAGGTGTACATGAGTTCCCAATCTTGAACCCCTCCCTCCACCTCCCACCCCATATCAACTCTCTGGATCATCCCCGTGCACCAGTCCCAAGCATCCTGTATCCTGTATTGAATATAGACTGACGATTTGTTTCTTACATGATAGTATACATGTTTCAGTGCCATTCTCCCAAATCTTCCTATTGAGTACTTTAAATGATTGTGGTTTCACGAATGAATATTTGAAAGCAAATTTAATTGCATTTCGTCCTGATGGTGCTAATACAACGCTGGGTAGAAAGTCTGGAGTCGCCCCAAAGTTGTTAGGAAATTTTCCTGAAATTGCCATTTGGAACTGTTTAAACCATCAGTTGCGTTTGTCACTTGATGATTCAATATCTGAAATAAAACAAGTGAATCATTTAAAAATATTTCTTGATAAAAGTTGTACTAATTATCATCCATCTAATAAAAATCAAGCTTTTAGGGAATGTACCTAAAGATCTTGAAGTTGAAATTGTTAAAATTGGCCAGGTAACGGGACCAAAGTAGGCAGCTTGTCGTCTACAACCTGCTACTGCTGTGTGGCATGCATATCCTGTATATATTTGCATTTCTCTCATTTGCTTTCTGGTTTGGCAAAGAGGTTAGCTAACATTCCAGTTTCTTGTGAAACCTTGCTTTAATGATTGACATTCTTGAAGAATTTTGACTACTTTCAACTGCACTGCAGTCAAGCTCAATTAACATTCAGAAAACACACAAATTGATCAAATGCACAATAAAAACCTTGGAAAATTTAAAAATTTGGTACTGGAAAGCATGAATCTCAAATCGAAAGTTTGATTAAATCAGATAAATTTAAAGATATTCCATTTAATAGAAATAATAAATTTAATGCCCTTCCTAGGAACATGTTACTAGAAATATAATTCAACACATGAACTTATGTCTTTTATCAAACAGGAAGCATGATGAAAGTATTTTGAATTATTTTGATTTGCTAGAACCTTCTACATGGCCTTATGAAGAAATAACTTCACCATGGATAACTGGTGAAAAAAAATTATTTGTGTGAAATTTTAAAATTTGAAATTGATTTGAATGATTTTGGGAAATTTGTAAATAATAATATAAAGTCAAACAGTGTTTCAGTTCCTAAAGCTAATTGCACCATTGTAGTCAGTAGTGCTGAAGTAGTGCTGAAGCTAAAAGAGGTTTCCATTTAATGAACATAATTTGTACAAGGGTGAGAAACAGTTTAACTATAGGTCGTATATCCAATTTAATGACAATAAATTTGTTGGAAAAAGAATTAGCTGGTTGGGATGCAACTGCCTTTGTAAAATCCTGGTCAAACTGCAACCACAGGTTAGCTATAGATATGAGAGTTTAGCAAAAGTCAACAGCCTATGAGAATCAGCTGGCTCTCTGGAACTTACAATAAAGGGTATTATGTTGGAATTCCCTTGTGGTCCAGTGGTTAGGACTCAGTGCTTTCACTGCTGTGGCCTTGGTTCAGTCCCTGGTAGGGAAACAAAGATCCTGCAAGCTGGCCAGAAATAGGACTGTGTATGATTTATTATTTGTAAGTTATGTGTTCTGCACACTATATATACATAAATTTTTATTTTGAAAGTCAGTTGTTAAACTTTTATCCATATATTGCTGTTTAAAGGCATTCTCCAAAGAGATAAAGTTGATTGTTTTTAAGAGCAGTGGGTTTTTAGAGGTTGGCCCATGTCTGCTAGAGCAGGCTGAATATGTATTTCATGGACTCTATAAGAACATCCAATGATTCCACTTTTGCTTTGTTTTACATTTAGTAAGGCTATAAAAGGGTAATATAACTCATTACTTCTAAGCCCTGAAAGTTGTAGCAAATAAAAGAGAAATAGAATAAAAACTACAATCCTTGTGGCTTTTGTCTTTCTCATTTCCCTGTCTATGTTATCAAATATGGTAACCACTAGCAACATATGCCTATTAACATTTGAAATGAGTAGGACTAAGGAAGCAAATATTTAATTTTAATTAAATATAAAAAGGAAAATAGTGTAAACTATTTTATTGAATTTACTTGTTTTTTTAAAAATATATTTTAAGTTATCTTGCTTAAAGGGTGATTATTAGAGTGTGCTAAGTCTGGTGTTACATATAAACATCACTGAGTTAGTGTCAGTGTAAATTGTTTTTTCCTTTGAATCAATGCAACATAGTGTGTTTATCTGAATATTTTAGGTTGACAAAAGGAATTATAGTGATTACTTTTGTAAATCAGAGTTGGTGATTAAAATAAGGTGCTTAATTATTTTTCTATTTTAGACATGAACAATTTTTATTTTAAAATGAAGGTATACTGAAAAAGAACAAGTAGGGCTGCAGAAGCTAGTACTGCACCTAGAACAGTAAACAGAAAGACTGGAGGAAGGTATGTGGCATCATCACAGTGAATGATGATTGCAGTTTGTTATGGCAGAGAAAAATGAGCTGTAATTTTACAAAAAATAAGACAGTAAAGTTGACAATATTGAGACAGTTCCAGAAAATGCATAATGAATGAACGAATGAAGTTATCTTTCAAATGTCAAAAAAGAATTGAAATTTAGGCACCTGAAATCTCAGTGAAATTTCTAACAAAATTTTTTTAAAGGATCGAGTATGTTAAATTTGGCCAGATATGAAACAGCTTGAATTCTTGTATGAAAAAACTAGCTTTACATAGGTAGATAGTAATATTAATTATTTCAGTTATAGAAATTGTTAGAAATTTATGAGTTAAAGCCTGAAAATATCTTTTGAAAAAAAGTACAGTCTTTAGTTGTCACCAGACGTTGCTTGTGGAATATAGAAATTTATAACTATTAAAGGTTAATTGATTCAAAAGCTGAAAAATTACAAGTACTTTTCTTTAGCTTTAGATGAGTTATGTAACAGAAGAGTTGCTGTCCAACGAACACTTGGAGTACCTTTTGTCTCACCAGGCTTAAAAGCTTATGAAATAACTTCAGTTCATAGCCTGAGAAATCAAATGTGTATAGCTATATTTTTATTAATTATCAAAAGAGTTTCAGCTAGATGAGAAAAAAAAAAACCTTTTGTCACAATAACTGGTGTTCCAGCTAGGTTAGGTCAACTTCAGATTTCACTGGGATTTTTGAATGAGTCTAGTGATTCCCTTATTTCTTTGTTCCACTGTTTGGTACAGTTTGAAAGTATTTGGGCTCAATTTTCTGAAATGGTTTCTCTGAGAGATGTCATGAGTACAGTTGTTAGGTGTTAAGTGGTGTGAATCAATGTCAGCTTATAGGAGGATTGCTGAACAAATTAAAAGACAGTAAATTTAGTGATCTCTGCCAGTTGGTTGAATTGTGAAAGAAATTTGCTATACCATTAACACCAGTTCAAGATTTTCTTGCAACAGAAATGCTAGCCAAATACTTAATTAGTAGTTAGAGAAAATGGCAGTTTTGTGCCCAGTATTACATAGCATATGAATGATCTAAATCTGAAACTCCAAATATGGGAAAAAGCCCATTTGTGCTACCTAGATAAGTACTAGAATTTATTTTGAAATTGAAACTTTAAAAATCAGTAACTTCACACATATTTCTAATATGAATCAGTATGGGCCAGATTTTAACTTTGACAGTTATATAAATTTACTATAAAAACTTTTATAGTAAAAAATTTTAATGTTATTTTTTAATCAATTTAGAGTTGCTTTCCAGTTTACCCACTAACACTGAATACTGAATTGACATAAGATTTATTGAATTTACTTAATTTGGACAAATGTAGTTTGTAAACTGATGTGCTTTTGCTCTGAAGGCAAGTCAATTCTTTTTAAAAAGATGAACAGGAATTTTTCTGTGTGGATTTCAAAATAAAAATATTTTCTTTAAGTCTCCTTGTGTCATTCTTGCCCCTTCCAATCCATCCTCCATAATAATTCAGGAATGGCCATTCTGAAATATACATTTATTCCTAAAATTTTTATTGGTCAAGAATATATTCAGATAACAGAAAACCTAACTTAAATCACTTGAATGGACTTATTTTGAATAACAAATCTGGAGAGGGCTGCAGGCTTTGCTTGAGTAGCTCGATAGTGTCATTACTGTGTTATCTGGGATGCTTTTGGCCTTTCTTTTAGGGTTATAGGATGGCTGGGACAGTTTTGTACATGCTGAATTGAAGGCAAGAAGGCCAGGCTAGAACAAACCCTGGATATCAGAAAATTAAGAGCTTTGCCAGAAGCCTTTTCAAGTGGGTTTGCATTTCATTGGCCAGAAGTGTATGAATGTGGCCATCCTTCATTGTAGTCAAGGCTTAGAATGGGAGTTTTACATTTCCTACTTCAGTAATAAAGGTAGGCAAGAGGGGGAGGAATGTGTTTTACCATTTTTCTCCCCTGCTGAAAATTCTTTACTAGTTTCCTACTGTCTTCAATCTTTCTGCTTCCCTTATAAGACTTCAATTTTTTGTCTCTCCCCCACCCCGCCAACTAGGTAGTGAATTTCTGGGAAAGAGTTGGACATTGATTATTAGTAATGTCTATCACATAATAATAGAATCTCAGTAAATGTTTGCTTAGTGTTGGGTGTTTCCTATATGTCAGTTCATTTTTATGAGTTGTTTACATCTCTAAATATTCCTATTTCCCAGTGAACTTTTAAGGGAAATAAGATACTCTTCAGTTTTAAATTTCAGATATATAGTTTTTATGCCTTAATTAACCTTTCATGTTTACTTTGAAGAGAAATTGAGGTAGTCTTAAAAATTAGTTGGAAATATTTCCTGTTTAATGTTGTAGAGATGTTCATGGTTTAGAATTTTCAACAAGATTTTTATACTTACCATTTTTAATAGCAACTGATAATGTGGAAAACAAAAACATCTTAGAACCACTGAGTTTTTGCCTTATATATCCCAGGCTTGGAACTGAAGAAGCCAGTAACCTGGAAATGCCAGTGGCTGCAGACAGAAAAACCCTGCAGAAAGCTGCCCTCTCTCGTCAAAGGATTAGGGAAGGGCAAGCTAGCAAGACAGAAACTATTTTTCTTTATACAGTAACCTCTCTGCTTCTGCCCACTACCACAGAAAATGGTAGCTTCATCCAAATCACCAAAGGCCATGTGGAGAGCCTGGACTTCATCTCTGCCAGTTTATAAGGAAGTACTACTGACCTGAATCCCACCCCACTGCGTTGATATCAGAGGAGGCCTAATGGAGAGTCATGACTTTTACCTTTGCTCAGCGTTAAGCCTCTTCCTCTATTTCAGGTATTAACAGAAGATAACTAGGAAGCCTGGACTACTTCGCTACCTGGGAGTAACTAGGCAACAAACAACATCCCCCTTTCTGCTCCTTAATTGGTATCTGTGGAAAGTTTAAGATCTAAGGTCTCATAACATAATAACCACTTGTATCTGTTTCAGTAATAAAGTTATATGTCATTCCTAGAACCCAGACTATCTTGAGTGCAAAAAGACAATAGATACCGACTGAGTTGCCAAGATTCTAGAATTATACAGATTTTAAAGCAGTTGTCATTAAATGCTTCAGTGGGAAGTTAAGAACATGCTTTAGAATTTGTAACAAAAACATAGAATGTATCTGCACAAAAAGAGTAAGTCTCAGAAATGGAAGATGTAAAGAAGAACCCACCTCATGCAAAGAGGTGACTCATTGGAAAAGACCCTGAGGCTGGGAGGGATTGGGGACAGGAGAAAAAGGGGACGACGGAGGATGAGATGGCTGGATGGCATCACCGACTTGATGCAAATGAGTTTGGGTGAACTCTGGGAGTTGGTGATGGACAGGGAGACCTGGCATGCTGTGATTCATGGGGTCGCAAAGAGTCAGATACAACTGAGTGACTGAACTGAATGGAAAGAAGATCCAAATGAAAACTTTAGTAATTAAAAGTATAATAACCAAAATAAAAACCCTGGATTGATTCAGGAGAAGAGTGGATGGAACAGAGGAAGGAATCTGTGAATCAAAAAGTAATACAAGCTATACAAACTGATCAAAGAGAGGAAACAGACCTGAGGAAAAAATCCAGCTACAGGGACCCCTGGGGCTATAACATGGTTTGGTGTTCATGTCACCAGAGAACCAGAAGGAAAGGAGGAAGGCAAGGCTGGAAAAGTATTTGAAGATACATTTTCTTAAAACTTCCCCCACAGAGCAAAGACAAACCTCAATTCAAGAAGCCAAGTGAATTTAAATAAGATGAATCCAAAGAGATCCATACCAACTGCATAGAGTCCAACTTTGGAAAACTAAAGTCTGCAAAGCTTTGAGGAAAGACATCTTACATATCAGTTCAGTTCAGTTGCTCAGTTGTGTCTGACTCTTTGCAACC